>PVKA01018595.1:14021-43682 GCA_004027165.1 Ctenomys sociabilis | reverse complement strand
ATTTCCTTATGATAGCCATTCTTTCTGGAGTGAGATGATATCTAAGTGTTGTTTTTATTTGCATTTCATGAATGGCTAGCGATGTGGAGCATTTTTTCATATATTTGTTCGCTTCTTTAATTTCGTCCTCTGAGAAGTGTGTATTCATCTCAGATGCCCATTTCAAATATTTCCTTGACTCTACAAGGGGATACATGGAAAAAGATTTAGAATCTGAAACATTCTGTACAGGGGTGGTAGGTAGACTAAATTTTGGGGTTTTTTTTTTTTTTGGAAGAACCAAGGATTGAACTCTGGGCCTTTTGCTTGCCAGGCAAGCACTTATTCTCCTAAACCATGTCCCTGTCCCCTAAATTTTTAAATCTTTAGTTGTAAAGATTCTTATGAGAATTTGATCTATCCATTCTAGAAAGTTCTTATTTATGGAAAGAAAAAAAAAAGATAATAAAGTCGAATGAATCTCCTTCCAGATCTTGAGTGTGATATTCACAGTCTTTATGGTCCCTAGGAATATTGCCTGGTCTTTTCTAAGTGAAATGTTTCTTCTAGAGAGTGGATCTAATATTTACATTTTCATGATATTTATGAAAATCAAAACAGTATAGTAAGAGATCTTGTGGGGCATTATCATTCCATGATCGTTTCTTCTGTATTATAGCTTCGTATTAATGGAGAGCTGAGGCTATCCTATCCATTTGAATAGGACTTCCTAAGAGTTTACTTCAGTTGATCTTCTTGGAAATCCTGAAATATCTGTGCTAGCATTATACTTAGAAAATGAGATCGAGACCTGTGTTTCAAGGCAAGTACTAACTTGGTCATCCATTTAACATTTTCTTTTAAATTTGGAGGAAATTTAGTGCTGTACAAAGCTTCAAGAAGTCAGTCTCAAAAAAAACAAAAAGAAGTCAGTCTCCTTTCCTGTATTCACCATAAGAGTCCTCACTGGTCTTGGACTTTCAGATACTTCTTCAAATTAAAAAAAAAGTGGTAAAATATATATGACATAAAATTTATCATTTTAGCATTTATGGTGCATTTGTTCATTGTTTGTGGCAAAGCATGTATAGTAAAACTATCATGTAAACCATTTTTAGGCATAGAATTCAATTCAATTCTTTTCAGACAAATTGTATGCACTAAGCATTAAGTCTGTATGCTTGTCTCCCTTCTATAGTTACTCATTTGATTTTACACTTTTGATTTATTATCAGAAAGTACCTTTCAAAGTATATATGTACTTTCTGAATATAGGAAAAAGATGGCACAGTAAACTGTTTGAAAACACAAATATGGGTAAAATACAAACATGAATATTTACTGAGTGATTACTTTGCACTAAGAATTACGCTAAACATTTTCAGGCATTATCTCACCTAGTTCTCTCAAATTCCAGGAAGAGGATACTTTTTATTTGAAATCTGAGAAAAACCAAAGCACAGACAGCATAAATAGCTTAGTCCAAGGATACACAGATGGCTTAGGGCAGAGCTGGCACTGGAGTCCAGGCCATCTAAATCCCACATGCATGCTTGTAATCTTTGTTGTGGATGCAGATTTTTGTTAGGATGAAGGCAGAGTATCTATGATTTAGCAAGCATAATGGATGGTCTTCCTTAAAATTTAACATGCTTGAGAATCAACTGGAGGTTTGTTCTAACACAGATTTCTGTACACCAGGCTCAGAGATGCTGATTCAGAAATTCTGATTAAGGACCTGAGATTCAGCATAGATAATAAGCTCCCAGATGAGGACAGTGTTTCTGGTTACATTTTGAATAACAAAACCTCTACACACTTTTGACTCAGGTGGTGGATTACTCTAAAATATGGGAAACTGTATTCATAGTCTATGTAATTCATTGTTTATCTTAAGAGTTATCTACAGAAAGAAGGAGCATAAGGTTTCAAGAAAGTGTAAGCTGGATGGTAAAGATTAGAAATTATTCGTTGTCAGGTAAGCAGTCATGGATTCCTGAAAAATAAAGATCAACAAAGATCAGTTGACAGCTGGTGTAGACAGTCATGGTCGAGGCTGGGCTTCTAGCCAAGGAAGGATTGGTTCAATTAAAATAGAAAGTAACACTACATTCCTTGGTGTCTCAGGGGATTGTTTTCTGGATCCTCATGGTTAGCAAAGTAGCCAGAAGGTCAAGTCCATTGTATGAAACAGTGTAGAATTTGTATCATCTCTACATTCTGTGTACTTTAAATCCTCCTTAGATTAATTATACTGTAATACCAAATATAATGCAACTTCTATGTAAATAGCTGTCATGTTATATTGTTGAGAGAATGGTGACAAGGATAGATGTTTATACATGTTCCTTACAGGTTTACTTCCCTGTAAACCGTTTCTCATCCTCAGTTGTTCAATCAACACAGGCAGGATCCATGAATACATAAGACCAAGCATAAGATGAATCCAGTGAGGCAAGCTGCGGAGATAGCCAAGGTCATCAAGAACGACTGCATCAAGTGCAATTTCATGAACAAATCTAGGGCTTCCACACATAAGGAAAGCAGAATAGAAGCGCAACTATTCTGACAAGGCTGTTCAGTGTTCTGACTTCCAATAAGAGGCTCTGAGGGATATTGATATTAAACACAGATGTTGACAGTAGCCTGCTGAAGTGGGCACAGCTGTGCAAGCCCATCCTCCATTAGTCTGTTCTAGAAGGAATATAGTTCTTTAAAACTGTTGTAGCTGGAAATTATTCCACTGTCAAAGAACCTCTAAGTGTTTCTAACCTACAAGTGTTAGCCTCAGAAAGGAAGAGCTAAATGGAATACTCCAACAACAGCTTGGGACTTGATGCAGGTACAAAGTGTCCCTGAGCGGCCACAATGCTATACTGTACGCTCTACAAATACAAAATAACTTTACTTGTTGGCTTTAGGAAATTAAGCAAAATAATCCTCTACGCTTAGCAGTGCTGCTATCCCTGGGATCCCAGCCTGGAATATGTCTTCCAATCCCTCTGTGTTGTGGGATTAAGTGGAAATCTGAGTGTAAAATCATCAACATTTGAAACTTTTGAGTGGGTCAAAATTCCCGACTTTTTACTAAAATTTCTTCTTTATCTAAATGCTTATCTGTTTAGGGAAGAGTTATCTAGCAGCAGTGGATAGAATGTTACCTGTTCTTGATTACCTCTCACAATTAGCTCATCAACGAAAGCAACTATTTTGCAAGTATTTTTAAAATAACTCCTTTTTGCAAGTTATTTAAAATATACTATATGTTCATTGTAGGATCCAGATACAAAAAGGCAAGCAAATGTTTACTAACACTGTGTACTTGTACCAGGCACTTCACATACATCAGTGAAAGAAACATGGCAGTTTCCCATAATGTCCGTTGAGTGACTATTATTAACTTTATTTTGCTTGTTTTATTTTAGTTTATTTTATTGGATCAAATCCATATACAGTTTTATTTATGTTTTCCACTTAATGTTTCATGAAAAATGCCTTCGTGTCATTAAGTGATTTATAGCCACGTAGTGTTTGTATTGTGCCTCAGAAACCCGAACCCGTGGCTGGGTGTAGTGGCCCGCGCCCGCGATCCCAGCACACAGGAGGCTCGCTGTGACTTTGAGGCCAGCCTCATCTACAAAGTGAGGTCAAACCAGCCTAAACTGCCCAGTGAGACCTTGTTTTAAAAAATAAATAAAGACAAGAAAGAAAAAGAAAAGGAAAAAGCCTGAACCCTTGCTTTCCATTTGTTAACCACCGCCAGGCTCCTAATATTGACCATTGAAGTCGCTTATCATCCTCAATGTATACCATGTAGTTTAAAACTGCATGTCTTCTTTCACCTGTAACCTTAAATTTTTCTTCCAAATCAATGATTTGATTGCAAGTAGGTCAGTCCAGTAGCTCTTTTATGGTCGTGTTCTTATACTAACCCCGATTTTTTTCGGAGCTAATGGCTTGCTTCACATTCCTGCATTTTGAATGAAGTAAGAAATCTTAACAGCTGCTGAGGCAAAATAAATTCCCTCCAAGTACATGCAAGGCACTGCGGACTATATTAATACTCTTCGAGCCATATATATTTACCAAAGTTTCTGCAGGCAAAAAATTGTTCATTGCAAACTTAACTCTTGTCCCACATTGTTCAAGCTGATGGTCTGCATGTATTTGAGGACACATTTCAGCTTTGATTATTGTAATCCAAAAGAGGAGTGCTGTATAGCCCCACAAATCCTGTGACAACAGTAGCTCTTTTCTAAACCACATCTTACAAAAGTAACATCGTTGAAACATTGTGGATCTCTTAAGAAAAGAAGCAGGGCAAGTGATATGTGCCTGTAATTCTGGCATTCTGGGAGGCTGAGCCAATCTCAAGTTTGAGCCCAGTGTGGGCAATTTTGTGATTTTGAGACACTGTCACAATTTTTTAAAATAAGGTTTTGGATTTTTGGCTAATATCTTCCGCATAACTATATGCACACTGGAATTGTTCAGAAAGTGAAATGTGTGGTCATGGCTTTCCCCAGTTTCAGTTATCTCACTATTCATTGAGGTCAATATCCAAAGATTTTAAATTATATCCTTATTCTAGAAAGAATTGTAGGATCCCTTTAGGCATTCCAAAACATAGAGCAGAGCTTAGTACTGGAAAAGAGATCCAGGAACTTACCTTCTCTGCTGCCTGAAATATATTATTTTTCCTTTAAAATAATGTTGAAGGAAGGGGAACCTTTAAACCTACAGATTTGTAGTTTGACATTGTAATTTATTTTTCCTGGCAACAGTTGCAATGCTCTTAGACTTATGTAAGAAGAAAAATAAATTGCTTTATTCAAAATGGTTAAAATTCTGGGAAGAAAACAGTGAGGATTTTGACTTTCTCTGTTAAAAAAGGAAAATAAGAAATGGAATTGTAACATTCCATTGTCCAATCCTCTGAGAATTTTCAAAGATAATTATAGAGCAGTATTATAGATTCAAAATGAAGTGTAAGTCAGACTTCCCAAGTGCTGCTGAATTGAAAGACTTATTAACTAATAGTAACAGAAAAATGAGAAGGCTTTAGAATTTAAAGAATTTTGGGGGAAATGGGTATCCATGCTTATTGACTAAAAAGAACTTGTGTATTGTGAAGGAAACTGTTCATCAGCTCCATCTCTTTTGGTCTCGATGTGCAAAAAGAAAAATGGAATTACAAATTTCTTCATTCTTAGCAAATCTCTAATTGATGGCTTTGTGATTTGCTTAAAAATGAGGCTCATATTGTATTTCATATGAAATGTAGTGGTGCTTGTCAATATGCAGGGACTATGCTGAGAGCAATAGGAAGGGAGAAAAACGCTGCTAAATCTGAAGGAACATCAGCATAATATCTTTTGACCATATATAGGTGAAACACATGATGGTCTCAAGTAATAGACTGCTATTGGGAAATTTCATTGTGGATTTTTGAGCTATTTCCTCCTTATAAGCAGTTGCTTTTGTGTGATTATAGCACCAATGGGTTTGTCTCCCTGGAGTCAAGATGAGGACAGAGTGCTGGAGTGCAGCAAAGTTAGCTAAAAATAAATCTAGGGCAGGGGATAGAGCTCAGCTGTGCAGCGCCTGCCTGGCAAGCACAGGGTCACGGGTTCGATTTCTAGCACACAACACACACACACACACACACACACACACACACACACACACACACAAAAAGGAGTGAATCCAGTTATCAGGAATAAATTTCTGACTCTCAGATCTTCTTCCCATGTTAATGCAGAGTTTTAGTTATCTTATGCTCTTCAATGTATCCACTATTGTATCATTACAACTTTGTTATTTTTAATTATAAAATACAGCTTGCCCATTCTGCACAACTTAGAAAATCTACCTAAGCACAGGGAATGACATTACAGCTTTTTGTCTTTATTCCTTTTTTTTTTTTTTTTCATTTTATGTATTTGGTACAGGGTCTCACTATGCAGCTCAGACTCGTAGTGATCCTGTTTGCAGCCTCCCCTGCACTGGGGTTACAGACGTGCGCCACCATGCCTGGCTCAGCACACCCCAGGAGCCTCTTTATTCCATTTTAAGAAGTCTCCCTCCGCCTTGCCACTTCTTGCTGTCACATGTATACAAGGGCCGAGACAGGGGACGGAATGGAGCCATAAAAATGTATTCTGCTCATTATTTTACTGTTACAGTCTTAGTAATTCTACATATCATGAAAGCTGATCAAAATATTGTTATTAATCACTAGGTAATATTTTATTGTAAATTATCAAATTATCAAACTGTTGGAAAACCACAACTGCTTCATGGGTATACTAATCACAATTTTCTTCATGAACTCTAGCTCCCACCAAGTTTTGATGTTTCTCAGACTCTGTTCTTTTTTTTCCTGCTCTCTTCAATTGATTTTTGTCCATTCCCACTTTCAAGCCCCTTGTATATGGCTGTGACTATATGCTCAGATCTCTCTCCTGGATCTGAGATCTTTATTCCTGTTCTTTTTGTGTGTCTTTGCCTGTGTTTCCATAGGCAACACAAACTAAAATTTCTCAAGTTTCTTCCCTATGTACATATCCTCAGCATGGTACTTTTCACTTAGTTAACCAAATCAGTGTCCTTCAAAGCATCTCACATGCTTCTCTTCTATTCATTTGTACTTATAGTGGATTAATCTCTCATGCAGCAGGTGCTGCTCTAACATTGTGCAGCTCAGTGTATGACGGGTGAGGCTGAAGAGCAGCAGGCTAGGAAATCTGCTTAGAAATGATTGCTAGCATGATAGATGTCCGCGCCAGCTGTGTCTGATACCTGTCTGTATTTAATATGCATGTGGGTGCCATTAAGAACTATAGTAGTTACAGATATACCGCTTTTTCTTTCTGATGACTGAAACTAGAACCTTTTCCCTGAGCTACATCTAGGGCCAGTCCTGACCTAAAGTGTGTTGTAAATTGCTAAGCTTCCCAGACTGTGCTCACCCTTGCATTTGTTCTTCCTCAATCTCCTGAAGTGCTGGGATTATAGGCACGTGATGCTCTGTACAGTTGACATATTGCTCAGAGTACATGTCTGCTAATTTGTAGATTAATAAATACTGTAAAAACATGTTAACTTTCATATATAATGTGTAGCGCTACAAATACGTACTTCAAAAGTATTTCTTTTAATTTACTTTTATTTTAAAGAGTAAAAATAAAAGCAAAAATATACCAGAATCAAAGACAGAAACACAGTAACATACAACAATACATATGTTACAGATTTTTAAAACAAGAATAACAAATAAACAATGGTTGTTTTATTGCATATTTTTATTATCAAATCTGTTGCTCAGATTACTAGATGTGTTTATGTAAGATTGGACAAATGATTGAATATTAACACTTGCCTTCAATAAACCTTAATTTTTTCTTGTATTTTTTAGTTTTTTAAAAATATATTTTAAAGAGAGTATAATAATAATTGATAAGACATTAAAAACACTACACATTTTTTTTCAGTACACATTTAGAAGACCAGGATATGAAATATTCAATCACGGTTTTTGTATTTCACATTGCCGTCCTTGCTGTAGTTGCTCAGATCAGAGATAACAGCATGCAGAGTGAATAAAAGTGAAAATTCTAAACATTTACTGCTGTTTTCAAACAATAATGATGGAAATTATAGATCAATAATCTCAGCCATCATATATATATATATATATATATATATATATATATATATATATATATATATTTGCATGATCTCTTCCTTCCTTTTTTTCCTATCTTTCTCCTTTCTCTTTCTCTGATCTTCATTATTAAGTTCTTATGTTCAATTTCTTTTAGTTTTACTATATCTACTATATCCTTCACATTTTATTTATTCTTTCAGGCTCTTATAATATGGAAATAACACAACATTTACATGTATGGGTTTGATTTATGTCACTTATGATTATAGCCTCTAGTTGCAACTACTTACCAACAAAGACCTCAGGTTTGTCACTCTTTATAGCTGAGTAATACTCCATTGTATAAAAATACCACATCTTTTTCAACCATTGCTTAGGTGATAGGCATTTAGATTATTTCCAAGATTTGGTTATGCCAAGTTGTACTGCTGTAATCATGGGTGCACATATGTCACTGTGGTATGATGTTTTCAGTTTTTTTGGAAAAATACCCAGAAGAGGATGAGCTGGATTGAATGAGATTTCCAGTCTCAGTTTTCCTGAGGAGTCTCCACACTGATTTCCATGGTGATTTTACCAGTTTACATTTCCATTGACGGTGGAAAAGTATTTGTTTTCTCCCACAGTCTCTCCAGCACTTCTTATTAGTTTATCTCTTTACGTTAGTCATTCTTTCTGGGATGAGATGGTATCTCAGTATTGCCTTAATTTGCATTTCATGGATTACCAGTGCTGTGGAACATTTTTTCATGTATTTATTTGCCACTTGAATTTCTTCCTCTGAGGAATGTGTATTCATTTCAGATGCCCATTTTTGGATTGAGTGTTTAATTTTGGGGGCCTAAGGCTAGCGAGATAGCTCTGTGTACTAAGTGCCTACTTTGGCAACTGCAGGGACCAGGTTTCGATCCCCAGTTCTGCATTCTGTGTGAGCCCCACCCCCGGGACTTGCTGAGTGAGTGCATAAGACTTGCTGAGTTTCACATGTATTTCTTGAATGATGTATGTGATATGGAATAGTCAGAGGAGTGTGCCATAATCTCTAAAAGTATGAATACAAGACGTGGTGGTGCACTGGAATCTCAGCACTGGGGCAGTTGAAAAACAGGAGGATCACTAGGAGTCTGAGTATAGTGAGACTCTGTAGCAAATACATACATGAAAAAAAAGTTGAGGGGCCTGATTTATTTAGTTTGCTTCTACATAGAAGTCCTCTGTCTGAGTGGTTGTTTGCTAAGCATTTTTTTCCCCAATTTGTGAGTTGTCTTTTCCCTATATTTGACATGCAGAAAGTTCTTAATAAGATGAGATTCCCGTTGCTAAATCTTTGAAGTATTTCCTGTTCAGTTTTTTTTTTTATGAACTGTCTGCTTATCTGCATATCTTCAATATTTTCACCTACTTTCTCTTCCAAGAGGAAGTGTTTCTCTTTTTGTGTTTATGTCTTTAATCGATTTTGACTTTATTTTAGTGCATGGTGATAGACCCGGGTCTAGCTCTAGTTTTCAACATGTGGAAGGCCAGTTGTTTCTAGTGCCACACGGTAAAGAGGCTGTTTGTTTTCCAGTGAACATGATTGGCTCCTTTGTCAAAGATAAGACGGGTGCGTGTATTTATAGTTAGTTGTGTCTTCATCTTCTAATCTGTTCCATTGATCCTTGAGTTTGGTTTTTTGCCAGGACCATGCTGACTTTATCACAGTAGCTTTGTAGCATAATTCCAAGTCAGGGATTATAACGTGTCCTTCCCTGCCTTTATTGTCCAGAATGGCCATTGCTATTCTAGGCCTTTGCTGGTTTCAAATAAATTTTATGAATATTTTCTCTTGTGAGTTTTGTTGTTTGTATTTTGACAGGGATTGCATTAAATCCGTATAACAATTTTGAGAGTACGGCCATTTTCAAAATATTCTCTTTTCCTGTCCAGGACCAAGGAATATCTTTCCATTTTATGAAATCTTCTTCAATCTCTTTTTTTAGAGTATGACAGTTTTCATTGTGTAAATATTTTCCTTCTTTTGTTAGATCAAGTGTTAAGTATTTCACTTTTTTGGATGTTATTATGAAGAGTATTGTTTCTCTAATTTCTCAGTGAGTTTCACATGTATTTCTTGAATGATGTATGTAATATGGAATAGTCAGAGGAGTGTACCATAATCTCTAAAAGTATTAATACAAGTAAAGACACACGTCATTCGTGGGAGAGGCAATTGTGGAAATAATAGGGAGGGTCTCAACTACAATAAGAAAAATTTGGGTGATTTTTGTACATAATAGAAAAGAACCAATATTTTGAACCTCAGGTTAGTTGAGGCCAGTATAGTAAAGGAATATGTCAAATGCTTTTGCTAAGAAGAGTGTGGAATGGAAAGTAGGACGGCTCAGAGATGGAAGACACAGCTGAACCCCTTGTGCCTCCCATTCCATGAATCTTTTTTGTCCTTTTTCTAAGCTCACTTGTTTCAGGGGCCAACTTTACATATGTGAAAATGATAGCACTTTCAGTACCCTGCCCATCTTCCACTCCCTGTGGGCTTCTCTAACATTAGCACAGGCAAGCCTGACTCCTTGCCATTCATGAACCCACAACTGGGAGAGACAGCACCTTCTACTGCAGCCTTTGACTAAAATAGGGGGGAAGCTCTGGATATTGCTTCCTTTGAGGATGCTGTGGAGGTCTGTTCTGAGACTTCTCAGCTGGCACAGTGAAGTGAGCAGTCAGCTGTCTCCTGGCATGATGGCAGCTTTGATAATCTAGCCTTGTGTAGGCGCTCCCACTTACTGGTCCTCATAGGAGCCCCTAAAACAGCTCTTCACGGTTGAGGCCTTTCCAGAGGTCAACTCTGGGAGATTCCATGCCAAGCAATGAATATAATCTCCCTTCCCTATAGAAGCATTTTGTTTCAATTAGAATACCCAATGGTCACCGCATTCCTCCCTTGGTGTAATGGTGACGTGTTGTGGTTAATGTTTTTCAGTTTTTATATTGTCTTTAGTACATATTTGCAGCACGTAATGATTACGAGCCTCGGGAAGGGTTGACACACACCGATGACACATCTCAGTTCTCTTCCCTCTCCACTTTCCCTCACTCTGTGTCCCTTAGTGTCCTTTTCCAAGAGATCTATCTTGTGCTTTCTTTAATGTATCTTTTTCTTTTCCACTTTATCTATGTTTGGGTGTCTCACATAAGAGAAGCCCTGCACCATTTAAGCCTGTGTGTCTAGTTTCGCACAGGCTTAACATTATGGTCTCACAGTGCATCCATTCCTGCATCCTACAGATATTCAAGTTTATCTTTCTTTATGGCAGAGTAATGCTCCACTGGGTATGTATTATGGTTAACTCTTACAAATATTCATGACTATACAGTTATAACTTTCTTCTCCCATCTATTATTTTCATATTCTTAGAATTCACTAAACATTTATTACATAAAAAATGTGATTCAGAACTTTCCCCCAAACCTTATCTTTTGGGGCTTCTGGCCATTAGAAGACATACATTCCATTTCATGTATTTTAGGGAGATGGTGGAAAATGTTTGATATTGGTAATGATTAAAAATAATTCCATTAATCTCCCATCCACTTTACCAGATTTATTACTTTCTAATGTAGTTGCTTCACCTTAGTTTTGTTTCTTCTAAATAAAATCCCCTCTCTGATTTAAGACCCTGCAGATGGTGTGCCCTGTTTCATTGTTAGTCCAAGTAAGCCAAGTGTTCTGTGACCTCCCCTGTCCTCTTTCCAGAGTCTTATTTAGGGTTAACAGCAGTACAAGGTGAGGAAAGCACAAATACATTGAATGACTGTGTGTGTTTTTACACTGGTACTCACAGTCCCACTAAAAGAAGCATAATTTTACAATTGAGGAAAACAACAGCTCAGAGAGATTAACTCAGCTGCCCAAGTTCACACAGCTGAAAAGCGGGCTGTGTTCTAAGGCCCATGCAGTTAACTACTACATTTAAAATCTGCCTGAGTCTGCTAAGTTTTGGTTTCTCTTAATCAGAGCCTCTGACCTTGTCATTCATTTTTATTCTTACTGTTCATTCAACTATGTGCACCCTAAGGAAGGGGACTGTAACTGCCTTGGACTTCAGAGCAGCAGGCCCAGCCGAAGAGCCTACCCCAAGGTTCTCACAGTAAGCCCAAAGTATCTTAGTATTTTATTTCCCATTAATTCTCTCTCTCTCTCTCTCTCTCTCTCTCTCTCTCTCTCTCTCTCTCTCTCTTTCTCTCTCTCTCCTCCCCTCAACATATAGAAGAAATAGAAGGATACTTCATTTTACTTTGTATTTTTTGCTAAAATATAAGCCTATTTAAAATTAAAATTGCTCTGTGAGGATTTGTGATGCTCTTTTCTTCTGTTGGGCAATGTCACAATGTAAACTGCTGCTTCTTGGCATTGAATCTAAATAAATCTATGGAAATAAATCATGGTGTGAAGCTTATTATTTCTTAATTACAGGACATATTATTATGTAGGTTTAAAAATTCTGCAAAGGATTGAAATGAGCATTTTGGTTTTGAACTAAGTTTCCCCTTAACCTTTTTTGCTATAATGACATCAATGAAATATCATTATCATTATCTTAAAATAAAAATAAGACAAAAAGAAAAATGGACTAGAATGAAAGGACATGCTTTTGATACTTTGGAAATAATCTAGTGGGAACAATAATTTTCTTTCATTAACAAAAAATTTATTCAAATTTTTTATTTAGAGCAAACCTAAGGAAGATTCATAAACTGTGTTCATTTATTTCCATGTAGAAGTATGGATAGGCAAAATTGCTTTTAATGCAAAGGAAAATTTGGGTACAGTTAACTTTAATCTTTATTGGACTTCAACAAGTTACAGTCCGCCCCAAAATCTGTGATTTGGTATTAAATTATACAAATTTGAATAAAATATTCAACATTATCCAAGTTCATTTGAGACCTTCCCTGTTATGCAGAACTTAATTTACTATGAATTGAGATTAAAGAATAGCTTAAATGAAAACTTCCTTTAGCAATTGCTTGGATCCCCGAGTGTGCAAATGGTAGAACAGATAGATTCTCACCATTATTTTACTTCCAGGGAATGTGGCTGCATGACACACATTTCCTTGTATTTGTTCCTCAATTATGTGTTACTTTGTCTTTTTATCCCTGTTGTCGAGGCTGCTGTGGAGAACTACATAGGTGTTTCTCCTGGAAGGAGGAGCAATTGTCTTTATTTTGACTGAGCTGACTCCTATTCCCATTGTATTGATGTGTACAGAGCAGGCTAGGTCTTTTCCTAGACCCTTCAGTTGGCTGTAAGCAATGCACACAGTCCAGTGGAGGTGATGATGGTATCTTTATAGGCTGCAGGCATTGTTTCTCGATCCCTCTATTATTCTGTTTTGTGAGCTGAGAGGAGGAAGGATGGATAGCGAGTGCTCCATGCTGTGCCCTGAGATTGAGCCTCCAAATTAGATAGAGGCTGTGACTTCATGGGGCTTAAAAGATTACACAACAGAGCTAAAATAATGACCCCAAAACATTAGATAGCATTTCAGTTGTGTTATGCAGATTACTTTTTCTGCATTTCCTTCTGTCTGCATAGTACAGAGGTGATTTTAGGTCTCCTACATAGCCCAGCTCACAGCACTCACCTTACTTCTGCCCATTCTCACAATCATTCATCCTGAAGCCAGGCCTTTCTTGATGAATGGATAAAACCCAGGTTCAGCCCTGGGTGGAGGCCTTTTTCTGGATAGCCATCATCATAGCTGGGCTTAAGACCCCTTGGATCTCCATAACTACAAATATTCCTCAGTGTCTTATACTCTCACCAAGGAGTGGGAGATTGGGATTAACTCATTACAATTTTTCATAGGTTTAGAAATACAAAACTTCCTGGGCCACGACAAGGACCAGGAAGGGCTCTCAATAGGCCACCAAGGCAATCTTCCTTTCACTTGCATTAGATGATTATGGATCAATTCTTAGTACAAAGAAAAAAATACAGATATTTAAGGAACACTTTGCCAGGCACTGGGCATAAAGCTGATGAGACAGAAGTAGATGGGACAGGCATATTTCACTTCCTTACCATACCGTATGCTTGTATGGGGAAGGGTGTGTATGCAGATCAGAGGTGAAACTTCATGTTACCAAAATGTTGGGAGTAAAATATGCTGAGAGATAGAAATAACAGAGAAAACTGGAAAACAGCAGGGCTCCGTGAAATGCACAATGTTTCTGCAACCCCAGGAAAATGAAACAGTTGTGGAAGGATAGCAGTACCATTACTTGTGACAAAGCAGTGAGCATTTGTTGAATATTTATTATTGTCAAGACATAAATAACTATCAACTCGGCATGCATATTTCTAAATGAATCAGGACGATCCAAAAAGACTGCATACTATATGATTCCGATTCATGACTTTCTGAAAAAGGCAAGATAATGAACACAGAAAAAAATTGTGGTTGCTGGGGATTGGTTGGGGGATTAACAGTCAGACATAAAGAACCTTTAAGGCATTGGAACTATTATGTATTATAGTGTAACTGTAGGTATAGGTCGTATATTTGTCCAAAACCATAGAACACACAACACGAAGAGTAAACCTGAACATAAACTATGGACTGTAGTTAACAACATCATATTAATATCAGCTTATAATTATACCGAATGTATCACACTTATGTAGGATGCTAGTAAGAGAAAAGGAGTTGGGTGTGGCTAATTAGTAGTAATGCAACTTTTTAATGTTGTTCTCTAAACCTAAAGTGATTCAACAGGAAAAACAAATTCTCTTAACAAAAGCAAAACTCTAAACTAAAAGCAATAAAGTATAGTTTTTCAGAGAAAGAAATGAGTACTCTTAAACCTTTCCAAATTCTCATACCTAGCAAACAACTGAATTAGGATTTGAAGCCAGACCTGTCTGATTAAGTGTTTTTTTTTTTTTTTTTTTTTTTTTTTTTGAGGCATTAGTGATGGAGCCCAGGGTACCCTATCATTGAGCAACAGCTGCAGACCTTTTTGTTTTTTATGTTGAAACAGTCTTAGGTAGGTGCTTAAGTTGTACTCCGACTGGTGATTTCCATGACTCTACCTCCCTCAGTTCTGGGTGTATGCCACTATGCATGCCTCAGGCCCTATTCCTGTGCCCAGGAAGGTCATACCTGCTCTCCACGTTCATGTGCTTTTGATTTGCTCTCTAACCTCCTTCCTTTTTATGCTAATGGTCCTGTTCTTTCTTTGACAGATATGTTTGTCTCCCTCTTTTCCTCCCTACCCTTACAACCGTACTTGTTCACCACATCCCATAAATTTTCCTCCTGCAATCTCTTGTGTAGCATCTCCTTTCTCCTTCTGGCTCTTTTGCCTTTGTCCATAGGTTTATTTATCCCTCACTTCAGTTGCCTTCTAATTGCTTCACCTACTTCAAGGTTCTTACTTTCATTTTTCTCTATTTCCCCCTTTGCTGACTCCAGATTGAGTTTCTAACAGTTACTCAGCACCATGAATGATATTTGTGCTCAATGAAGAGCAAATACTTTCATGAGGATGATGGCAAGAATAGCATGATGATGATCGAAATGTTGAAGAAGACAATGGAACAGACCGCATCTTTCTTTAATGTTAGATACTAAAACAGCAAAACAAAATTTGTATGTCAGTATTGATCACAGGGGCCTTTACTATTTGTGCTTTCACTTTTATGAGTTTGGGAAAGGTTTATTGAGTTTCACCATTTGCTCTCCACTCATTTAATCTTGCCCACATCTCCTTAAGCAGCTCTTTCAGTCTGCTTTTTGTTAACATGCTTACTAATGGACTTCATAGTGCTCATTTGTTGAACTGAATCAAAAGAGAAAAGGGTTCCTATTTCTTCTTTTATTTTTATTGTTATATATGCTCAGTTAAACATAAAATTAGACAGCAGCAGTAACAAATAAATAAAAAAATCTTTCAGTTTTCACTCTGAATTCCTAGTTTGTATGTTGTTTGGACTATTCTTAACTCATTTTCAAAAAAGCATGACTTTCTTTTAAATATACCATCATTTACAATTATTTGATGTTTTTATTGTATCTCACAAAAATTCCCTTATCCACTCTTCTTTCTCTGAAGTTATATATCAAGTCAAATAATGCATGGGAGATATAAATTCAATGCATAAATGTTTGCTATCTAGTTATTTTCCAGGAATATCCAAGGGTTAAAATTATTTATTAGTCAGAAATATATTTGATTTACTCTTTTCTGAAATAACTATGCTAATAGAATGCGGCTTAGTGGGCCATTTTTTCTGAGCTCATCACTGGAATTTATTAGAGGAATGTTTAACCCACCTTCATTAAGAGACTCAATAGTTCTTTGGTACAACTTAAGCCTGGACAAGTTAAGACACATTTTTTTTGGTCGCATTTTTCTTTCATGGGCACATCTGTAATGGATTAACTTGATTATGGAAGTCACTTTGATCATTTCAAGAAAGATTGTGTAGATAATCTAGGACGAGTGCTTTGATAGCTCTGAGTTTCAGGTTTTTTTTTTTTTTTTGCTATGGGACTGTGCAGCTAATGCTCCCTGATTTCAGCATGACACAATTTATAAGGGAAGTGCCATCCCACTCTGCATGTAGAGAGGCTCATTTGAGGCTACTACTGAATGACTTATGGTCTCTTGATAATCAAAGTACTCAGAAGGGACTTAATTGGAAACCTTAACATTAGAAAATAATCTCGTGAATGCTTCCATGATTTAAAATTGAATACATTTTTGCCTAAATGATAATTATCAATATGTTTTTTAGTATTATAACACAGAGAGAGATACACGCATCATTTCAAAGTTTGGTATGCTTGCTTTCTTCCTTGGTATTCTTTTTCTTTTGGTAGCAAATAATACTTTTGCAAAATGAATAATGTCTCAAATTGAGCATTTTTCTTTCAAGTCTATCAACCTCCAGAGGGAAACTTTGGAAATACGCTCCTATTTGAAATGACTTTTCTTGAGCCATTTCAGAACCACAGAGCCATTATGGGGAACCTCTTAGAAATTCAATAGCCTTTTTTTTTTTAAATAATATTTCTCTTTTTTCCTGAAAAATGGTTCCTCCTGGATTTTTCACAGCTAGTACTTTAGTATTTATGGTCTAAGTGCTTCAGTAATATAAAGAAACAACTTTCACTGGCACAGCTAAGGGAGTAGTAGGAATGCGTGGTTTTTAAGTTGAATAAACAGATTAAATAGTACTGAGATTAACTTGGTATCATGGAGCCAAAACAGGGACTAGAAAGAAATAAAATGATGAACTAAATATATTACATTTAACAAATGACTCCTGGACTTAAATCTTATGGAGTTGTACATTATCTGCTGTAAACTTAGGGTCTTGAACTCTTATTTTTTTATTACCTCAGATCAAAATTCTCTTGTCATCCATACAGATAGTGAATGATAAGGGAGCAATAATAGATAACTATATTAGGAAAGCTGTTCCTTGAGGGCAGTAGCTCTTTCTGAAATAATTTAGTACAAATTGTGGGTGCTATCAATCATACTCAATTGTCATTAACAAATTTAAATCATTTAGTGACAAAAATAAACGAGATCAAGTTTGGCTAGATATTTGGATTTCTTTGTGTCAGATATCTGAGCAGATTTTAAATAAGCTTCTAGAAGGAACTACTTAGCAAATCAAAGAATTAGGTAAAGCTGGAGTTTATGAAATTTCTTAAAGGTTTGTGTGGGTTAAAAATCTTCTGAGATAGTGTATAGGCAGATGCAGGGGCTGGATGTTCGGTCCCCGGGTTCTGTGTTGGACCTGCCCTGGAACACGCTGAGACAGTGATTGAGACTGAGTGTGGTGGCCTGCATCTGTAATCCCAGCACCTGGGAGACTGAAACACAGGAAGGATCACTACAAGTCCAATCTGTGTAGTTAAACCCTGTTTTAAATACATAAAAGCAAAATAAAACAAACAGGAAAAAAAAATCTTCTGAAATATCTGTTTGGGTAAATTTGCTGGAAAGTCTTGAATTTAAAAAATCATGAAATTTCCATTTTTCCTGATTCATTTTTGAGCTCTAAAGAGCAAGTTGGGAAGTTGATTTAATCCAATTCAATACAGTTATTGTAATCGCATTACAATATTTATTATAATTGATGATAGCATTTGCCGTCACTTCAGAAGGAAGCTCAGTAGTTAGGCACATCAGGAGTTAGTCTGTTTCGGCTCCTCTCACAGTGCAGGATACCCGCGGGCCTCTGTTGGCCCAGAATACTGCACTGTATTTGTCTGTTTGTCCCACAGGACCGTATTCTTGGGATGGAAGACTGCACGCCCCCATCACCTGGTGCTATTCTCAGAATGGGGTGGGCACTCACTAAGTTCCTTCTAGGAAAATCCCCTCTTCATTTTTGTGATTTTTTAACATTTAATTGATCATTATTATTTCCTTCAAAGGACTAGCAAAGAAAGGGAGGGATCACTCTTTGGTTAATCTTAACATTTAATAAAGTATTTTAAGACATTGCAGTGGGGAGCAGAGGATGACAGAATACTTTGTGATTAGTGCTTTGCCTCCACAGCACTCATGGTCCTCCTGGCCCCATGTACACAGTCAGGAAAACACTTCAAGTGTCATAGCACATGTCCCTGGATGGCCAACGTAAGCGCTTGAGTGCTTCAGGTGTGCTTGCGTATGTCTGGGGAGGGCAGGCTGGAGAGGCAAGCCTTATTTGATATAACTCAGCCTGAAAAAGCAAAGCTTCACAAAGCAGATAAGTAAGAAGGAGATTCTTCAGACAACTGAAAGCTTCTTCCTCGTTAGAAGAGTGGTTTTCCATGAGCTTTCATTTACAAAGAAGCGTGCTAAATATGTTTAACTCTGAATTGCTTCTCCTTTTAGAATCCGTGCATTGGGGCAGTGTGGGGTTTGCTTGCAGGGGAAGTGGCAAGAATCTCGAGCACTTCTGCAGGAAGAGAATGTCCACAAAACAGACTCAGCACAGGTAATTTGCTTATGGGAAATTTAAGGAGACAATGAATGCATCAAGAGGAAGAGTTCATTGATGTAGTTGTTTATGCCATGTATTTTGGGGTTTATCAGGCCTATCCATAAAAAAGTATGATAGGAAGTCTAAATATAAATAAAACTTAAGTTTTACACAGTTTTCCTTCATTAAGCTTGAGATGTTCCTTCAAAGAGTACCAAAATGTCATGAAATTAAGATTCTTAAATAAAATAAAGAGTTGGAAATGTTGAATATGGAGGGAACATCTGTATTGACCTTGTTTAGAATCCTGGCTCCACTTCTTTGAGCAAGAAACTCACATCTGAGCCCGTGTTTCTCATCTATGAGAATAATGGCACATAAGATAAACAACAAACATACTTACCCCCTTTTCTTTCCTATTTAATTCGCACTATTGCGCTCTACAGTGAAGAGGTCAGTGGAAATTGTGATAGTGGCCTCTAGATGGCGTTCTAGCAACGTAAGGATGGTTTGTTGGAAGGTTGTAGTTTGTGAGGTTACCCCAGGGACCTAATTATTACGTAAATCTATCCTTGGTCCAGTTTTGCATAGTACCTTAACTAACATGCAAAGGCATGATAAGATGGTGATGTACATGGATGTATTATCTGAAAAGTTAATATTTATGCTGATTTTGTCTTTGGTGATAGGGAAAATCCAGCCTCCTTTACCTCCATGTTCCCAGATACTGAAACCAGAGGTACCATGAGATCTTATTGATGGTGAAAGTGCATTTAGGAGAATTCAGTGGAAGGCAGTTGGAAGAGAAATACAGTGTCTGTTTCTCTTTATGTCTGAAACAATGGGAGAAGTTGGCTTTATGCCAGCAAATGTCATCTGGGCGGCCACCTCTCGAGTCCATCCATGATCATGGCAAACAGTGTTCGCTGACTATGCTGTTTGACCTGTTGAGATTGATGATTCTGACCCAAACATCTGGGTGACAGCCCTGCAGACAGCAACTTCAAAATCACAGGAATTGACCTATGGAATAAATCCTCATTTGCATGCATATATACTTAATCCATTCAAATGGTTTTCTTGGTTTTAGGTTATCTTTTCTCTGTATACCTAGCAAGGAAATTTAGTCTCTTTTAAAAGTTAAATTATACTTTAGTGGACTAAAGCACCTGCTTAGGAAGAGAACAGCAGCCAGGGTTTGATCCCCAGCATGCCTTGCGGGCCCTGCCCACAGGACATGCTGAGACAGCGATTGAGACTGGGCGTGGTGGTGTACCCACCACGATCCCAGTGCTTGGGAAGCTGAGCACAGAAGAATCACTATGAGTCTGATCTACATAGTGAGACCCTGTAGACTCTGTACTAAATACAGGAGAAAGAAAAAAGTTGAATTTTAGAGATTCATTGTAATAATAACCCTGCCTCTTGGTGACTTAAACTAACAGTGCACTTTTCACTTCTCATTTGTGACCTACCATTCTTAAGGAAGGGGAAAAAAGAGTGAGGAGGTTGGTAATCTGTCAGTGGTGCCTTTCACTGCATTTGTCCTGCTGTGGTGTACGTCAGGTCCACTCACATCCTAGTGGCCATATCATGAAGAAGCCAGGCCTCAGAGAAATGTGGACAAGATGTATAACCCTTCCAGAGCAAGCAGACTGCGAGACTGTAAGAGACATGACGGTGGTTGAAGAAACATCATGGGAAGGACAGGAAACCGTGATGCGTTTTGCTGTAGAAGATCTTTCCCTTGTGAGCTTTCAACCCTGTCTCCTTTCATACAACACTCCTTCTGAGCTTTCTAAGGCTGCATGAAGTACTTATGGGCCGTAGTTGGCAACTCAGCACATGGGAGATTTTTTCTCCTATGGCAGTAAGAAAAAGAACCTATTAAAAACTGAGATAAAGCAGTTTTCTAGTTCAGGTCCTAAATATTAGGGGGACACTTTTTTATCTGTTTCACTATGCAGCTTGGACTCAGTGATCCTCTTGTCTCAGTCTCCTGACCACCACTCGTGGTCTCAGTGGCCCACACAGCTTGCCCAGGGCTCTGGACCCGACATGGCATGAGATACTGGGGATGAGCTCAGTTCTTGCGCGTGGCAGGCAGGCTCCTAGACCGCTGAGCTGTCTCTCCCCAGCCTAGAGGAACACTTTCTTTAGGGGAAAGTTTCTTCAGTATCCTGCGCTATCCTCTTAACTCTTTTGTGGTATTAGGGATCAAGCCTAGAGGGATTCTGGCACTGAGTTACATCCTGAGCCCTATGATTGTATGTTTTGTTTACTTCTACTTGTTTTTTGTTTTTCTTTTTATAATACAGGGTCTTATTTTGTTACCCATGTGGACTCAAACTTGTGATGCCTGTGCTTCAGTTTTCCTCAGTGTTGGGATTCAGAGAGCTGGGATTTATTTGTAAGATATTATAAGACCTAGAAATTTAATTTCACACATCTGAGCATGATTTATGCACTAGCTCTTGTTTACTCCCTGTCATCTCACATTTTGATACTCATGAACACCTTTGTGACCCAAACCAGAAAACAAGGGTCAAAACAACAACAACAACAAAAAAAAAAACCCACTACCTAAACAGTGTGCCATGTTATCTTTGCATCTGTGGTTTTCTTTCTGTAAAATTTCTTTCTTTTTAAAAATAATTCTTAAATCAAATCATTTATCAAAGTTGTCATGTTAAGCTATGTACACACAACAATATGACACTTAACAACCTCTAAGATGGCAGACATCTCACTTTTTTCCTTAATGAAATGACCGCTGTGACCAAAGAAATGACCCTGGGCATCAATCCAAAGGAAATGTTCCAACCAAAGAACATGCATACAATGTCCTTATTAATCCCGACGTCCTATGCTCAGCAATGTCACTTGGAGGGTCAGGTGAGGCAACAAAGGACCACCAGCTGTCAAAGCAGAACAGTAGCTGGCTTTCACACACATGGCTGAGCTGACCAGTGAGCAAGTCACAGCACTCAGAGTGCCTGACCTGTACGAGGCTAAGTTCCAGGATTGCAGGGTTGGAGATGACCATGTTACTACAATCTGAAGGTTGAGTGCTGGCCTTCAGCTACTTACCTGGATTCTGTACCTATGTATAAACCATCTTGTTTCTTTTCTCCTTGCTCCCCTCCCTTCAGCCCTTCTTTCCATCCTTACTTACGAAAGTTTTGTTTCCATTTTTGCCTTTCTAGTCTTTTTACCTTTCCTTTGCTCCTCCCCTCCCTTATTCTCTTTCCTCTTTGAATGTTTTTCTTTTCCACATTACTCAATATCTATTAAAAATTTTGTCTTTATTTACTCTTTTCATTTCTCACACTACAGAAACATTTGATATTTAAATGTGTTTTATTTGGTATATTTCACTTGAATATTGGCTCAGCGTGTATCTACTTACCTAGAAATTTCTGAAATTGATCCTTCTTTGGGGCAGAATAGTAATCTACTGTATTTAAAAAAAATCTTCTTAAGGCCAGCCAAATACTTCAGTGGATTAAAGCACCTGCTTAGGTAGACGCAGGGGTCAGGAGTTTGATCCCCAAGCCTGCCATGCTGGCCCCACCCCCAGCAATTGAGACTAGGCATGGTGGCTCACACCTGTAACCACAGCACTTGGGAGGCTGTAAACAGGAGGATTGCTAAAAGTCCGTACAAGTCTGATCTATGCAGTGAGATCCTGTAGCCCCTGTCCTAAAAAAAAAAAAAAAGCTGCTTTATCCCTTCATCCCTTGGTAAACATTTGGACTTTTTTCAATATTTAGCTATAAATTGTGTTGCTGTAAACTTGCTTGTGAATATATTGCTGTGGTATGATGATTTTAATTCTTTCAGGAAGATGATAAAGGGAAGAGCTGAGCAAATAGAAATTCTAGTTGTCAATTTTAAGGACTCTTCACACTGAGTTCTACAGTGGCTGCACCAGTCTATAACCCTATTAACAACAGAAAAAGCCTCCTAGTCCCCACAGTCCCTCTAGAATTTGTTATTGGTTGATTTCTTGATAACAGTCATTCCTTCCTTGGGTGAGATAGATCTCAGAGTTGTTTGAACTCTGAGATCTTAAGCGACCAAGGAGGTTGCACAGTTTTTCATGTATTTATTTATTTACTGCTTGCATTTCTTCATGCTAGAAATGTGTACTCATCTCAGACGCCTCCTACATATTATTATTTGTTTGAGGCACAACTGACTAAAATTTATTTTCTTTCACTATCAGTTGTCACTTCACTTTGCTGATGATTTCTTTTGCGGTACAAGGTCTTTCTAAAGAATGATATCCTGTTTGTTGAATCTTTGTAATATTTCCCATGAAGTCAAGGTTTTATTTATGAAGTATTTGCCTAAGCCTCTGTCTTCAAGAGTTATACCTATTTTATCTTAGAACAGATTTAGCATTCTGTTTTAGTATTTAGATATTTGATTGATTTTGGTTTTAGTTTGAGCATGGTGAGAGATAGGGGTCTGATTCTAGTTATCAGTATGTAGTAAGCCTGTTTTCCAGAGGCTATCTTTCTTTCATTGAAGGTGTTTGGCCTCTCTCTCAATGAAAAGATGGCTAGGTGTGTTTGGAATTCTGTTACACTGACCTTGTGGTGGTGGTGGTGGTGTGTGTGTGTGTGTGTGTATGTGTGCGTGCGTGTGCATGTATACCCTATTTTTTGCTAGTACCATGCTGCTTTTGTCATGTTAGCCTTATACTATAATTTCAAGTCAAGGATTGTGATGTCCCCTACTTTGGCTTTATTGTCCAGGATTGTTTATGCTCTTCTGAGTCTCCTCTGATTCCAGATGTACTCACACCACATTTTCTCTAGTTCTGTGAGGTATGCTAATGGCATTTGATTGGGACTGCATTAAATCTGTATACTAAGTTTGGAAGTATGGCCATTTTTACAATATTGGCTCATCCCACTTAAGAGTAAGATATAGCTTTCCATTCTCTGATGCCCTTTTCAGTCTCTTTTGTTTCACAGTACTGTAGTTTTCATTATAAAGGTCTTTTACTTCCTTCATTATATTAATTCCTTTTTTAAAGGATTTTTATTTATTTATTTATTTTTCTGTATTTTAGGGAAAGGTCTGCAGGGTGTTCAAGGTCACACTACTTGATTGGACTCGTACTGATTCTGCTGTTTACAACCTCCCAAGTGCTGAGATTACAGGCACACGTCACTGCACCCATTCTCAGCTCACCCAGGGGGTGGGGGAAGCATGGCAGGCCCAGGGATTCAACCCCTGGGTCCTGTCCCTGCTTGCAGGTGCTTTAATCCACTAAACTATTTGGCTGCCCTTAGATTAATTCCTGAGTATTTTATTTTTTGCAGTGTTATTGCAAAAAAGGTGTGGAACTCTTATTTTATCTCTTAAAGAGATATTTCTATTTGCATACAGGAGTGCTGGCATTCAGGGAGAAGGTACCACTGCCACTTTCCTCTTTGGCCTTGAAGTCCTGCCTCCCACTCTCCTTGTGAGTCCCAATTCTCACCACACATTCTTGCTGTGTCCCGGGGACCCACCTCCTTCCTTCTTTTCCATGTGTTCCTATATTCCAGTCTGGCCTCCAGATCTCAGAGAGGCTGATTTGCTGCTGCTCATGACTACGCCATCTGCCTGGAAGTCCTCCATATTCAGGCTGTTATATTCATACTCAGACAACAATGAGAAGAAAGCGGACTGCTTTGTAAGATACTGGTATGCTACCTGTCACTAAAGTCTGTGCCTCTGTCTCCAGTGCCCTTGGGAGACATTTTTGTCCCATTAAGTTTCTTTGTAATACAAAATTGTACATTTCTTCCTATTTAACTAACCTACGTTTGTTTCTTTTAATTTTGGCAAACTGCTGTAGAGGCATAGTTTCTGTTATGGAGGGGAAAGAAAGAGATCTACTTAGGCCATGCACTCTATCTTGCTAAATCCTCATCGTCCTCAGGTCTTTGTGCCTAATGACACCTCCACTGGACCATCTGTGGTGGAAGCCCAGCTGTATGCATGTTGTGCAGCACATGGGCAGGTCCTGTTGCTGAGTCAGCATTTCTTCGTGGTTTGGTTTGGATGTGGGTGTAGACTAAACTCTCAATAAGAAGGGCACGAGTGCTACCATTGAATTCCTAAAGCATCTGCTGGTTCTATCTGGGAGACCTAAGAAAGCTTTTGGTTTGTACTATGAAGAAAATGGTAATGGGAACTGGAACACTTTTTTTTTTTTCCTGTGCCAAGGATTGAACTCAGCTGGAGAATTTTAGAGTAGTGTTCTGATCAAAGCAGACACGTTTGAGAATGCAATTTTTCCTATATGCTAGGCTTCCTCCTTTATATGAAAGTATTATTCTTTGGCATTCAGGAGCAAGCTCTCCTGTTGTGAAGTACTCATCTCTAATTAGTAGTAATCGCTTAGTGAGCAAGATGCCTTAATAGCTCGAGGTCTAGGTGTCCTGACTGCAAAGAAGGAGAGTGAAAATGTCATAGAGTTGTGAGGAGTAAGCGGGATTTGTTTGTTCCACCATAAACAGTACTTACTAGAGGCTATGGTTAATACTGCTTGCTAGTAATCATCTGATTTGAAAATTAGACAAAAGAAGAGGCAGGGAAATGACAGTATCTATGAGAAGATTTGAAAATCATGATAGTTCGTATTCTCTCACATGTAACTTCCTCTTCCAAAAATACATTAAGAATAATCAATATAAATATAATCACCATTCAAATAAGAATGTGCACTGCCTCCCTACTCAGCAGAAAGCTATGATGAACAGAAAAATAAACGTAATATGTCTGGGAAATGTTGTACCTCTTCTACTTCCCACCTATTAAATCCTAATTATTATGTTGCAATATATGTATATAGTAAATATACATATATATTTAATATGTATATGTATATGCTTGTTTCATTAATCTAATATGAGAAAATAGTAGAATTGATTTTGAATTATATGTAAAATCTGGGCTAGCTGGTCAGAAACTGATGCTTTGGTCTTTGTTTTTGATAGAGTTTGGTATCTCAGTGCCTGTTTTGGAGCAGGAGCAATGCTGTGTGCTGGGAGGAGACAAGTCCCTAGAGTCTGGCGGATCTCTTTCCTGTATGAATGAATTAGTAAGTAGAAAGTCATGCTGAGCTGGTGACTGCTTCCTCGGAAGGCAAAACATCCCTACCCCATGAGCTGGACATCAGTAAGAAGAAATGATTGTTTTAGTGTTGTTTCTTATTTCTTTTTTTAAAAATAGTTTTATTGAGAAACAAATAATAATGAAACAGTTTCAAAACTGATTAGTGTTGTTCCTCATTTCTGAGGAACTCCAATTATCAATATGATAATTGTGACAGCTTTTGCACATTCATGTTTTCCACGTTCCAGGGTTGCAATGTCCTCACTGGAAAGGTATGGCTCACCATTGAAAGAAATGATCTCTCCCAGGACATATGCATTTTGGATTGAGCAAAGAGGAGAATCTCTACTAATAACATGTATGCATGGTAAGAATCTATGCATACATAGATTAGCTAAGGCATGGATGTGAGAATCTAGTTCAGATTATATCCTTTATTTTAGAAAAAAAAATATCACTGGCATCAGAATTGCAAGAATCTAAATTGCCATTTTGCCCCTTGAACATTTTAGTCTTATGATCAGAGATAAATTAATTAACTTCTTTGAAATTCATAGACTTATTGCACACATTAGAAATACAGAACAACCATCTTATAAACTATCGGAAGGACTTTAAATACATAATAAATGATAGTCATTAGTACCTTAATAGCAGAAAAATATATGTATTCACATATATATGTATGTATATATTCCTGTACCTTGAGATAACATTAGTCATAGTAAATTATATTGTTTATAGTATGTTAGATTCTGATAATAACTGTATGTACTGTCACATTTTGTTTTATGATCACAAAACTTGACTCTTTCATCCAGAACTGCCATCTTCCAGTAATTTTCCAAAATTACTAACACAAAGGGCAAGAGGAGGGGAATCTGGTATATGTTCTCCAGTCTTTTAGAAAACATGGAGTTTTTCCTTTGGCCACTTACATGCAAATCTATAAAAATTGTAGACATCAAGGGAAGGGGTACTGTGCAAAAAGGAATGCCTCACAAATGTTACCATGGCAACATAGGAAGAGTCTATAATGTTACCCAGCATGCTGTTGGCATTTCTGTAAACAAGCAAGTTAAGGGCAAGATACTTGCCAAGAGGATTAATGTGCATATTGAGCATATTGAACACTCAGAGAGTCATGATAACTTCCTGAAATGTATCAAGGAAAGTGATCAGAAAAAGAAGAAAGCCAAAGAGAAAGGGACCTGGGTTCAACTGAAGCATCAGCCTGCCCCTCCCAGAGAAACACTGTGAGGACCACTGGAAAGGAGCCTGAGTTGCTGGAGCCTGTTCCCTATGAATTCATGGCATAAACTGGAGGTGTTGCTCTGCCATTTAGCACCTAATTGGCAGCTTAAGTGTTCCAGGTTCTATGTACAATAAAATCATCCTATGTTGTAAGGGTGTTTTTCTTAGTTCAACAGGAATGTGGTGCCTACTTACCTCAGAAATATTTTCAGCAGATTTTCACTGTAGCTAGTAACTGTGTCTGGTCTTTACTTTTCAGTGTTTTTCTTGCTGAAAGATATCGCTGTGGTATTGTGCAGGTATATACCCAAATATTCAAATATTTATAAAATATCTATATTAGCTTGAAGATCCTGTAAATGACCATGGGGAAAAGACGTATCAAAATAAATGGAAATCACTTCAGAAACAAATGTAAGTCCATTTCAGTTAAATAAACTGCTTAAAGCAAAAGAAAGAAAGAAAGAAGAAAGAAAGAAAGAAAGAAAGAAAGAAAGAAAGAAAGAAAGAAAGAAAGAAAGAAACTTGAAGTAGACACTGTTAGTTGAAGCAGTAAAAATTTCAGAGATAAAAAGTATATTAGTGAGTAGTAAGAAGAGGCAGTGTAACTTGCTGGAACTCCTGCGAGTCACGTGGCTTTTTTCTGGCAGAGATTATTTATCTGGCTCAAGATAGAGTAGAGAGCCCCTACACACAGTCTATCCACTAACCTGTCAGTCTAGTTGGGAGAGTAATGTTCAACTAAGAAGCAGTTAAGCCTCGAAGTTGTTAGTTGTATTTCCATGGAGGTGAATACTATGAACAAAGCATTAGCACTCATCCTTCTTCGCCCACTTCCTCCATCGCTGATTACTCTGCACAGACATTCTGGCTCAGGTCAGGGCTAGGCACCCACAGAGACCTCACCTCAGGTTTCCTGGGTGTGTTCACCTGCCTCACTGGTTGTTGCCTGGCTGAATTCAAGCAAGCCATTGAATTTCTCAAATTTCTTCATTATTCAAGTGGGAATAAAATGCTATTCACTTCTCAGGGTTTTTGGGGAGGATTCAGTGAGGTAAAGCATCTTAGGCCCTAGTACAGTTTCTGGAACTTAATATTGGCTTCATCATCATCCTTTCATTAGATGATCATTCCCTGAGGACCAGGTGCTAAAAACTTGGACTCAGCCTGCAGCTCTTCTGGGAAAAACTGAACCTTGAGGAGATGGGGTCTACTAAGAGGATGCGAACATACTGAGGTTACGTCCTCGAAGGGGTACTGGAGCCCTGGCCCTCTTCCCTCCTTTGTTTCTTGTCTTCCATGAGATGAGGAGTCTAGCATGAGCTCCTACCATATCTAGCCTCACCACAATTTCAAAAACAAGAGGGCAACCAACTATCCCCAGACTGAAACGTTTCCTTTTTTAAGTTTAATTCAGGTATTTTGTTACAGTAGTGGAAAGCTGACTAACAAAGTCATCTTTGAGTTTTTTCTTCTTTTTGTACTGGGAATTGAACATAGGAACTCATGCTTGCCAGTCTGCACGGCTGAGCTAAATCCCTGACCTGTCATCATCAAGTTTGAAGGAAAAGTGCTTTTACTTCTCCAGGGAACTTAGACATCTCATAAGATGTTATATATTTCACAGCATTGTCACTAAGAATAAATGAGGATGTCTTTGGAATCCCTCAACTTCTAAGCAAGATATTTGTGCCCTATATTTTGAAAGTAGCTAGGTTAATGGATGCTTGAGTATATATTATGTGTGTGTGTGTGTGTGTCCATGTATGTGTGTGTGTCTGTGTGTTTTTTTTTTGTGTGTGTGTGAGAGAGACAGACAGACAGACAGAGAGACAGAGACAGAGGGGGTGGCTCACTTCTGAATGGTCTCAGCAGAGTACCCAGTAAGAAAAAAGGACAGGCAGAAATATTTTTGGCATCCACTGCTTCACAGAAATTTTAGCAGAACTTGCCTCCAAGTGTCCTTGAGGAAGAAGTCAACAGTAGCAAGAAGACACTTCTTTTGCGCAGTTTTCTCTCCAGGGAATAGCTTGGCTTTTTCTTGTTTCACTTCACCTACCAAAATGTCAATACATTGATTTCAGCTTACCAGAAAGGAGAAGACTGTAAAATTGAACATGCTCAAATAAAGTGTGAGGGATTAGGGCACTGATTATCCAATGCTGTTGTATCCTTTGGAGCTTTTCAGCCAGGAGACTGGTAGGTGACCAAACTGTCCCTGGGAGCCACAATTGTTCAAGTCTTTTGCTTATTTTCACAAGCTGTCTTCAAATTACCAGTGCAGACTTTCAAATAGCATTTTAAAATGTTATCATTATTATTATTTAACCAGGAATAGAACTCTGGACCTTGCACTTGCCAGGCAGGCACTGTGCTACTGAGCGGTATCCCCAGCCCCACATTTTAAAGTCTTCAAAGGAAATTCTATGCAGTGCATCTTCCTTTTATCCCCCCAGATCTCCCTTTGAGAGCCTAATGGTATTGGTATGAATAGCTTCAGCATTACATTTATTTTAAGGAATGGACTGGCCTGACTTATAAAGTGGGCATTGTACAATATGCCTAAATTATGAAATAGACTCTGTGGATCTGTTATATATATATATATATATATATATATATATATATATATATATATATATATATA
>PVKA01018595.1:0-13921 GCA_004027165.1 Ctenomys sociabilis | reverse complement strand
TCTCTCTAGAAGATGCTAGCTGCCTTCAGCAACGACACTTCAAGGTGACCAACAGAAGGGCCTTGTGGTAAGAAACTGAGATCCAATAACCATACTGGTACTTGGAAAAGCACTTGCAAAGGATTCCTTAGCTCCATCCAAGACTTTATTAAAGCTTCAACTGGCTTCTGGAGTGCAGCTTCATGAAAACCCCAGAGCTCCAGACATCCACCTCAACTGCTTTTGATTTCTAGGCCTACAGATATAGTGAAATAGTAAGTCTTTGTTAGAATATTTCATTAAGTGATTTTAAAATCACATAGCAATAGATAGCAATATTGGTCTCCTTTTACAAACATTTTCAAAAGATTCCATTGTAAATAGTTTTTTATATGTATTGACGTCAAGAAGTTGGTGAAGCTTGTCAAAATAAGAAAATGGGTGTCTGTTTGCCAGCATGTATAGTTTTTAAATAAACTTTTATGGGCTGGGTCAGGTGATGGGTTTAGATCCATTTGTGGTAGGGATGTAGAAAAGAGTCCACAGAGCTCACTCTTTTCTCTTTTTGAGCAGCATATGAGACCTTACCTTAGCTGACAAGTATAGTATCTTTTTTATAATAATAATCCTTCAGATTAAACAACATGCCTTACTTGGTGGTTGATGCATAGACTATATTTGCTCTCAACAAATGCATAAAATGTCAATTTCTATACTTTGGGAAGCTGATTCAAGAGGATGGAAAGCTTACGTCCTACCTGGACAGCTCCAAATAAAAAGTAAAAAAAAATGTAGCTCAGTGAGAAGGCTCTGAGATCAATCTTCAGTAACAAAATCAGCCAACCTCAATGGTTTTAAAACAGAACAATAAATAACATGCCACTCAGGAAATAGTAAGTAAAGATGTGTGTTTTGAGCACTATTACGGTTTAGATCAAAATAGTCTCCAAGAGCCTCCTGCCTGCTGTGGTGGGGCCTGGGTTGGAGGGGTGGCTCCTTGGTGGCATGACTTGGCAGAGCATCCTCTTGCCTTGGTGCCTCCTCTTTGTCTGCTTCCTGGCTGCCACAGGACAAGAAATATCCACCACATCCCTCCACCATGCTGTTTCAGTTTGGAGGTGGCTGACTCTGTGAGCCACTTTTCCTTTAAGATGCGTCAGATGTTGCATCCCAGCAAAGGACAAGTGCCTAGTATAAGTAGGTCCCTCTCTGAGGATCCCCAAATGGATATTGTGAAGGAAGGCTAGGTAGGTAGAATTAGTTTCTAGACATATGCGTAGCTTTTGTGGTTGTGAAAGCATTCTTTCCATCATGTCATTTCCTATACAGTGTTGTAGACGAGATGATCATGATGAGGAGAGCCTCAGCTCACTTTCAACTGGAATGTATTCAAGATTATGAAACAATTTTTAAAAATGTATTTAGTACAGGGTCTACAGGTTCTCAGTCCACAGATCAGACTCATAGGGATTCTCCTGTTTCCAGCCTCCCAAATGCTGGGATTACAGGCACACAACATCACGCCCAATCCCAATCACTTTCTCAGCAAGCCCCAGGGGTGGGGCAGGCACAGCACTCTGGGGATCAAACCCCAGTCGCTGCATCTGCCTAAGCAGGTGCTTTAATATGATGGACTACCTAGCCAGCTCTAATGACACAATTTTTTCCCCAAAGAGTGTGTCCTTCATATTGTTATGCAGTAGAGGGATAGGTAATCATTGAAACATATTTTGATAAAACTATTTAAAAATGTTTTCTAGTCATGACATGGTTTAAATTCATTGTTTGATCCTAAAGAATAATGCCTTTCTTCAAGGAATTTCTGTTCTGATTAAATTACTTCATTTTTGCAAAGGGGCCAATGGATGAAAAGGTCTGTGAGCTGAAAGTTGTTATTAATGCATAAGATGAAGTGCTTGTTGTTTTAAGAATCAGTCCCAGAGATCTGTTTTCACATAATCTTATATTGTGGGTAATTATACACAAACATTAATTTGATAATTATAAAAATCTGGGGCCGGGGAGATGGCTCAGTGGAATAAGCGCTTCCCTTATAAGCACAAGGGCCTGAGTTCAATCCCTGGTTCCACCAGAAAAAGAAAAAAAAAAAAAAAGAATCTATCATTTCTGGGGCTTTAGTTTATTTGATTGTGAACTTTTAGGGGCTTTGGCTTAGTTGACTATGTATCCATTTGTAGGGGAATGCCTGAAATATTTACTGAAATTAATACAGAACATGTTTTTGCCTTTTCACCATGAATTTGTTTAAGAGCATAGTATTTATTCAGGTAAGGTTCTTAAATACCAGAGGCAAATTTCAAATAATTGTTTGAACAATTGAGTTCAAATATTTAATAGATCAGTTCAGAAAAGAGTGAAAAACATGCTTTAAAGGATGAGGTATAGGGAAGGAAAGAGAGAGAGAGAGAGGATGAGAGAGAGAGAGGATGAGAGAGAGAGGATGAGAGAGAGAGAAGATGAGAGAGAGAGAGGATGAGAGAGAGAGAGGATGAGAGAGAGAGAGGATGAGAGAGAGAGAGAGAGAGAGAGAGAGAGAGGATGAGAGAGAGAGAGGTTTTTAACTCCTTCAGAGCACTGTGATATCTCAGACATATGGACCACAAGAGTGCTGCTTTTCACTTTAGAAAATATCTGTTCTTTACAAGTTTCATTTAACTTTTTCTGGTATGTCAGGGAACAGCTTCCCCTTCTAGGCACCAGGAGATCTCGTTAAGAATACAGATTCCTGGGCCTATGGGATACTGAATAGCAGTTCTAGTCTACAGACCAGCACACCTGTATTTTTAATAAGTTCTCCAGATAATTCTGATGCAGAGCTTGATTTAGGAAGTATTAAGTTAAGGCATTCCTGTGAAAGTCTGCTCCTAGCTAGAAACATGATATCACATAAGTTTGTCCTTCAAATTGTAAACAGGAAAGTACAAAGAAAAAGATTGCTCTTTTTGTTTCTCCAAGTGACAAGGCTGGTCCCAAATGTGATCTTCTTTTTGCCAGAGACATTGAGGCACCTATCACCTGCAAACAGTAGTTTCCCAATTTCCTACACAGTGAAGGAGATTTACCCATTTCTGGCTTTATCTTCTGAAATTTGGGCTCAAACCCACCTTAAGGCAAGCTCTGCTGATAAATAGTCATTCTCCTTAATCCCTGGGTTCTGTTGCCATGTCGCATTTCAGGTTACATTACCTGGTCTATGGATTCTTCCTTACATCCTAATCTTAAAATCCCCTGCAACACCTTTACCACTCTAGGATTGGAGTTCTACCTTGTATTCTCTATTCTCCTCCCAAGAACATTAAAAATTGGTTCAGAAACCTTGATTTAGATGCCGGACACATATACAAGATGTTGCATTTCTCTCCTGTAACCTGGTATTTTCGTTCAGTGCAAACTGTTTCTACTCTGATTCCCCTCACCCACCTGCCAAGATACTTTGTAATCCTAACAATGGAAATTTTACCAAAATCTCAAGCAGACTAAACATAGGAATTTACATCATGGATTTTCTATTTTGATTTGCTTTTCCTTTTCTCATTGTTCTTATGAGTGATGAACTTACAGCTATTGATTTACTTTAGTTCTGATCTGTCCTGATTTTGATTTCAAACAAATTAATATCCAGACAACAGGATTTAAAGAGGTCATACCTGTCTTTAAATATTTTCAAGGCTGTAGTGCAAGGATTTAATCCAAGTAAGCATGGAATGTGGCCATGGGTGACTCAGAGTAAGGGTGACTTCCTATCACTAGAGAAATCTGTGAGAAGCAGCATAGCCAGGGTAGAGCTTCCATAAAAAAGACCCAGCTTGGTTCTCATCCAGCTCTGAGAATAGTAAGTCAAGTTTCCTCATCAAGTCAGTGGCCATTGCTGCAAACAGCATCAGTTATTGTTAAATGGACTTGTGCATGGCTTATACTGATAGCTCAAGAGAAGATGATAGAACATATTTGCATGAAATACTGTGGTGAATGTTGCAATTACATCAGCCTTGGTATAATTTAGTCTTTTAGCTAACCCAAGAAAAGGCACTAAATCCAAATGCTCTGTAACACTGGAAAGTCTCTTCTGTAAGGTGACTTGTGAAAGCTTAGGGGGTCAGGAAGGGTTGGTTTGGGAATTACTTTACAAACGACCTTGGAAATTTAATTATGGCATAAGCCTTAACCTTCTATTATGTTCTATCCATTAGCAAGGGTTGGTTGAATCATATCACAATTTATGGGTCTTGATTATTCATTAGGTCAGGGGTCTTTCTTAGCACAGTTTGTTTGTTTGTTTATTTATTTATTTTAACCAGTCAGATGACAGGCTTTGATGCTACGCACCGAATATATCACTTTGGGAGCACTTCAGTTTCAACATTCTATCCTGAAGTAAGGTGGGTTCCGATACAGGTCCTTTTTCCCCAGACAGCCTACACCTCTGAGAGATCTGTGTCTGTCTCAGAATGGATTTTAAAGAGTATTTTAATCTATCTATGCATGGGTGAGCTCTTAGGGCTGGAATGCAGCATAGTTTCACTTTTAGTAAGGAAGGATGATAGAATTCTAGGTATTAGTGGCTAATATTTCTCCCTGGGTAGGAATTCACAGTATTGGTTGAAGCTAAATAGGCTCCTACTATGTCAGTCTTGTCCACATCCTTTCAGGGTCAGGTGGATAATGGAAGGTCAGTTCCATCTGTCCCCTTTGTTTGCATGTAGAAGCTACTGGCCTGGCAGACCTTGCTTTTGGATCAGCACTGCTTTTGTTTTCAGGTGATGTCAAGGCCTCGGGGCTCTTTTGAAGTGTTGCTCTAAGTCTCCATATTTGTCTGACTCAGTCACCTGGCATAGAAAAACAATGCTAGAAATAAATAACATACAGAATTCTATAAAGTATTTATAAAGTCAATTTGAATAAGCATTAAATTCTGTGAGTGGCAGATGAAATGCTTTCTTTTGCAGGGGAGCTTCAGGAGTGACTGTAATAGCAAGGCGATTACAAGCTGCTGGGAAAACTTGAGCTGTGTTTTGGTTCAGAAGTTGAATCCTTAGAGCTTCTAGGACAGTAACTCCAAATGATTATAGTAAGTTTATTAGGACAAACAAAAGCACAGAACAAATAATTCTGCCATCATTGAGTATCTATAGATACTCACAAAATATTTGGTCAACGTTTCCTCATATTTAGATGTTTTGTCTACTTGCTAATCTTTTGCCCAGTGGCAGTCCATGGTAAGGCAAGAGTGGAAAGGTGAACCCTACTGGCTTAATGCAAATGAAGGTCACTTGTTAGTCTTACTTCTTCTCAAAGGGGGAATTTAAGAAATACAAGCTTTTAGAATCATGTCACTGTTTGAGGAAATGCTAGGAGAGGTGCTCAGATCACAGGACTCACTTGTCCTGGGGAGAATTATGTAAATTACTAGAACTTAAACATTTTTCAATGGAGCTTTCTTGAGCATGCATACTTTTCTAGGGTTTTTGATGATTGAAGAAAGAAATATGAAGCCTGTGAATTTGCAGCATTCAATACTGTAAATGCTCATTCTGAACTGTGATTGTATATTGTTTCACGGCTCCTGCTGACACGTGCGTTTTCCCATCATAACCAGGATAGTGTGCTTTGGGATGATTACATTCTGACAAGACTCTTAGTGGAGATTCTAGGCATAGCCAATGTAATACAATGTGTCATATATCTATTGTGTTAGCTAGGTTTAGATGTCAGTGAACTATTTAAGACTTAAATGAAACATTTGTCTAACACTTAAAAACATATTTTAAGTAGGTTAGATTTGACCTCACTAACATCCAAGCAAACATAAATGCATGTTTTTCTCTCTTTTGATTGAAAATAAACATGACCACTGAGACTCAGTGTTACTACTAGTGGTGATAGGACAGAGAAAGAGTCGCAAAATCTAGAGCAGAAGGTAGTGTGGTTGACACTTTGATCAGGACCAGAGGCCATCTGAAGAATAAAGATATCTATTTTGAAAGTCATATAAAACAAAACCCAGAACAAAGATAAGGCATCTTGTAGGAAATAGATACACAGGTAGGTGTGTACATTGTCGATACACAGATAATCACAGGAAATTAGTGGGTTATCACTTTTTCTCATTCCATTAAGGCTTTTAGATATGAATAGAATATTTCAAACATGCAAAAGAACCATTAAAGTACTATGATATGCCCTGGGCAAAGGCATTGCCTAAAACATGTTGTAATGCTTGATACATCTGGTCAACTTGAGGAGTTTAGAAGTTTAAACTAAGTGACTCAGCAAGGAGCCCAGGTAGACTTTGTAAACCTCATCATCCTGTGCAAGAGGAAGACATGCAGATGGCGTGAGCGTTACAGCTGCCTTGGGAGGAGGAGAGCTTGCTTACCATATAAAGAAGAAAAAGAGGCTTGTTTTCCTCCCTTTTCTTTCGCTGTCTTCTGCTGCTGTTTCCTTACCGTGTCACCTTGCCTTGGAGCAGCTGATTATGGACTGACTGAAACTGCTATAAACTGTGAGCTAAATAAACCCTTCCTTCCTTAATTTTGGGACTTGAGTATTTTGTCTTACCAATGAGAGAAAAGTAATAGATAATTTGGTACCAGAGAAGTGGGGTTGTTGCTGTGACCATACCTGACTGTTTGGTTCAAGAGCTTTTGGAAATGGCTTTTGAGAGGAGATAGGAAAGGTATAGAAATGTCACCTGAGAAAAGTAGAACTGGAATGCTTTAGGATACTGTATATTGGAGATTATATTAGAGCTCATAAGACTATAAGGCTGTTAGAAATCCTGCTAATAAAGACCTGGCTCCTGAGGTTTCTTATGGGTAGAAGGACTGCACTGGTTGTTGAAGTCACGATGATGTATGTTCTGGCTTGGTAGAAAGTTTGTCCATATTTTGTTTGTGGCCAGAGACTTTGCCTGAGATTGAGATTAAAGATGGTGGGAAATTAATCTGGCAGAACAAATTTCAAGACAGTAAAATGTTGAGGCTATGGCATGACTATTGTTGGGGGGGGTTTAAAGCAGATTTGTAGTTCAATCCTTGGTTTCACAGAAAAAAAAAAAAAAGACAGAGACCCTTGGGGTGGGAGAGATGGCTCAGTGGAATAAGCGCTTCCCTGGCAAGCACAAGGGCCTGAGTTAAAGCAGATTTGTGTTGAGAATAAAGAGCAAAGAACCCAGGAAAATGATTTAAAATGTGAATTTAGAAGGAAAGGAAGCACCAATAAGGCTATGGGCTATACGATAAAGTTGAGATCTTAATGCTGAAAAGATGTATAAAAGATGCCTGGAAGGCATCACAAGAAACAGCAAGTTTCAACCCTTTGAAGCCTCAAAAGTACAAAAGTGAAGAAGGAGAAAGCCACAGAGCACCATGTTCCAGAAAGTCAGCAGCTGCACCATGTTCCGTAATGGTTGCAGCATAGAAAATTCATTTCTCAGACTCCCCAGTTATCCAGGCCCTTGAACCCTATTCACAGGACAGAGGAAAGCTTGTCTACTATCCCAAAATGCTGCAGACTTTGGCATCATACACATGGTGCTTGCTTTAGGTGCATACAGAATGAAAGAGCTGTGGGATTAAGAGGGCTTCCATGCCAATTTCAGTGGGCCTGAGTGGCTAGGCAATGTGACCCTGAGAAGACAGTGTGTGAAGCTTTGTGTGTGAAGCCCAAGGTGCAGCAGAGACTTCAGAAGTTTGTAAAAAACAGAAACGTGGATCATGCAAGAAAAGTTGCAAGGAGGGAGCAAAGCAGGCATAGCAGAGAAGATGTGGAACCTGTAACCACCAGAACTGCTATCAGGGTAGAGTCACTGAAGCGCCTCAGAGCTCACAATTTGCTAAAGATTGCTTTACATGCTGGATGTGGAACTACAAGATTTAACTTTGCCTTGCTAAATTTTGGACTTCCTTTGGTCTCAATATTTTATATTTCCTTTTGTAACTGTTGGATTGAAAATGTTTACCATGTGCCACTCAATACTGGAAGTGTTTAACTTTTTATTTGTACAGAAGCCTGCAACTGAAAATTTGCCTTAGATCTCAGAGGGGACTTGGGACTTAGACCTTTCAGCAATGCTGGAACTGGTAGGACTTTTGCAACTCTTACAGATCGACTAAAGGCCTTGTGGACTTGGGACTTAGACCTTTCAGCAATGCTGGAACTGGTAGGACTTTTGCAACTCTTACAGATCGACTAAAGGCCTTTTGCTTATATCTTCTGGGAGCCAGAATCATAATGTTATTTTACTAGTGTAGTACCATGTTGATAGACCTCATACTAGTTCTTAAATATTATTAAACCTGTTTTTTGTTTTTTTCTGTTATACTGTGAGTTCCATGTGTTGTTACTCTATCACCCTTATGAAACCATTCGCTTGGGTTGTGGCTAAGTTTTCTGGATGTATTTGTAAATAGAGAAGACTATTGAGTTTCCATAGAAAATTAATGCTTATCTGTAAATTGTGAAAAATAATAGGTTCTCCTGTTTTTTTATGAAATGTCATGTAAAACAATGAGTGAAATTTCTCATAATACTACTAACAGATTTGTACCTAGTAAATCAATTTCAGTTATGGTTTTGGAATTAGCAATATAAAAACTAATACACAGTTGCACATCTCTTCTTGTATGTACTGATATGCTTAAACTCTACATATTCAAAACTAAGTGTACGATTCTTTTCCCAATCTTGTGCCCAACTTAGTGAGCAGAACTGCCTTGTTCAGCCTGAATTAGCTCCCTTAAATCCTTCTCCCTCTAGCCAGTCCTTGAAGAAGTCCCATCAGTCCAATATGCCTTACATCCATCCATGCCTATTCACTATCAGTTCAATGCTAGAGTTTAGCATTGTTCTTTGAGTCTTCATTCATCTGGAACCAGAGCTGTTTTTGGATTGGTGAGCACAACAAATGATAAAAATTGACAGCCACATCTAAAAGTGAGCACAAATTTGGATGTGAATGTCGATATTAGAAGCATCTTACATATCTCATGAAGAGTTAAGAAAGATATTGCTTAATTTGGATATCCCCCCCCTACATCACACTGGGGAAAGTCTTCAGTTATGAAGTAGAACTCTTTTACAGTGGAAAATTGTAGTGAAATAGTACATGTAATATGGGAAGACCATTCTTATAAAAGGGTTAGAGAAGAAAATAGTGAACATAAATAAAAGGGTTTCATTTGTATCAAGGAATTATAAAGAGGTCATAAATTCTGATGAATCCTTTGCTTCCTTTGGAAGCAGCTGGCCAGTTGAGCATGCATTACTTGGGTCTCCTGTGGCAGGAGAAAGAATTTTCTATATGGCCAGAGTATTGGTTGCCCAGCTGTGAGCAGATGAAATTGTGCATCTGATGCACAAATGCATCAGATGCACAAATGGAATTAAAAAAAAACACCAAAAATCTCAGCTAAAAATATCTTTATCCATTTAGCACAAGCAACTATAATATCATGGGAACATGCCAAAGAAAATTAAGTCTGTAAGTCTCGCATTAGGTGAGGATCCACATCTTTGCCCCTTTGAGGGAATGTGGTGAGTTTTGGGAGACATATGTTTTCTCTAGAAAAAGAGACTTATTCCTTAAGATTTTCTATTATTTCTTTCAAATAACAAAGTACCTGGTCCTACATAGTGTGTTGGTAAAAGACAAGGTAAAGAAAGCCTTTTATTGACAGGATGTCATTCAATATGGATGCAAATATAGACTCCTGAATTTCCTGAAGCAACTCATGCCCTCTTCACTGACCTCAATACTAATTGCATCTATTATTATAATGGGACAGTATTTCCTCACCAATGTGTCTCATCCAATGTCATTTGTATTTAAGAAACCTGACTTTTGTTCCAGAAAAGCATGATTCACTCAGTTATCTGGAAGGAATGGTAGTCAATTCGATAAAATACTTAGTAATTTATAAAAGCTGGCACCAAAAACATTGGAGAAATATGAGATGATGGAAAGAAATAAAAGACCATGCAAAGTTAATGATCACTTAAGAAGTATTATTTATTAATTGCTTCTCCCATATGAAAAAAAACAAAACAAAACATGTTTTAGAGTGAACCACAGACTGTTGTTTGTGATTACAGGAACAATACACTCCCTCCAAACTATTTATATCAGAAATTACAAATCAGATAAAGCTTATTATGTCTTTCATGTTACTTGACAAACTACCCTGTGACTCACTGTCCATTTCTGGCCATACATTGTCCTTGTAACTCACTGCTTTCTACATGTACCTGTGCCTCACACAATTTTGATGAATCACTCAGAATTGCAGGTCACAGCAGAAAGAGTATCTTTTATAGTTGCTGTCTGTAGTCCAAGTGCCCTTAGTTCTGGTGCTTATGTTATGGGTTCCCAGCCATGCACTCTTGGTGAGTTGCTCTGCCCTTTAGGAAAGTTAGAGGTCCAAATCATTTTTATGTAGTCATGTGCTATATCCTCTTATATTGTACTGTTTTTGTACAAAAGCTTAACTTGCCTATCTTGTCTTTCATTGTTGAATGTAGTCATCCCTTATAAGAATTTGAGATACTCATACTATCTGAGGTGATTTGGTTAGTCCCATGTCTGTCTTTCTTATAAATTTTGGTCTTTAGAGGACCAAAACAAGTATCTCCCACAAACATATCCAAATACAAGTAGACTTCTTACAGTTGTTTTCTATTACCTGTGGCTTTTCAGTATATCTAGAATAAATACTTTTTTCTACAATCTACCAGGTTCTGGCCTCTCATCTTATAATCATTTCCTTTCCCTCTCCTCTTTTTTCTATGGCACTCCAACTGCACAAGTCTTGGGTAATTTTTAAGGCATAGAAAACTCATTCTATTTCTCTAATCCCTTTTTTCTCCTCAGTATGAAATACTTCTGTTTGGAACACTATCACCTGCAATCTTTGCATATGAAGTTTCTCACTAAAATTTAGTGATTTTAGAGATTGTTTTCAAGACCATGGTGCCTAAAAGATACCTTTAGAAAATTTAAAGTGGTACATTTAACTGATCTATTTTTATGAATTTTTTAGTGTGAACCTCCTAGAAAAGTTCAAATGCCATAAAGGCAAGACCCACAGAAGCTTGGCCATTAATACTTCCCAGCATTTATAGTGTCTTTACCAACAGATAAACACGGGAATGCTGGAAACACATGAGGGAAAGTGCTCTTCATTTGAAGAAAATTAAACAACAAATCTAATCTATAAAACCAAAATGTAATAAAAAGATAATTTTATGTACAACATGCAAACCTCCATTTTCAAAATACACCATTGTATAGTAATTGTATTGTGTTTTCATGAAAAGATGGAACATCGATGATAACTCACACTAGGAACTAGGACAAAATGACACCAAACTTGGCTCTGTGTGGAATATAAGTCCCTCTAGGCAAGGGTGAAGGAAAACCTTGCAAAGTACTACAAAGCATGGTGTGTTGTCTTAATGTTTCCTGGGTGCGCCCTCAGCCCCTGACACAATGCGAGGGACCTGGAAAGTTCTTAATTATCAGTTAGATAGATAAGTGAATGCACGCACCACTCTACAACTTGGCACTCTGTATTTACTCTTGAGCTATTCTTATCACTAAAGTTAGTCTTTTTTCTTTTTTCTAAAACAACATATTGCTTATTTTATATCAAAAGTCTGTAGGGAAACAAGATTCACTTTATAGCCAATTTCATTGAAATGTTTTGGCCCTACAAAGCAAGAGACGTTTACACTTTGAAATATGCATTGTCATTTACCCTTCAAAAACGTAGTAGTTTTCCTTTGCTGTTTCTTGGTTTAATCGGTCCCCAAAGCCAAGTAAATGAAAAAAATGAAATGCTTGTAAGCTTTAAACTGCATCCAAGCAAGGTGACTTTTATTTAGTTCATGTAATGCAATTATTAATGAACTACTGTTTTGTATAGATAATTGTTTTCCTCATAAATTATTGTTGGATTATAAAATAATGTGATTCTAAGGGGAAAATGTTTTTAACATTTCCAGTTTAAAGCGAACTCTAAATGGTAATGGGTAAAATAATGATATTGAGACATTGTTTTAACATGTTAAACCTTTAATCTTAAAAACAACAAAAAATCCAAAATAATGGCGACTGCCTTTACATACTGCTAGTAAGAATAGAAATTGGAGCTGTGATTTTGAAAGTAGTTAGATATAAATACCTTAAATAGATCACTGTATTTTAATCAGTGTTATAATTTCTAGGAATTAAAAATGCACACGTAGAACTCTATACGGGATTTATAAATAATACTGAGCATGGCATCAGCAGGAGTAACAAGGAAGAAGCTCCATAATGTACAGATGTGGCACATAAATAATGATATGTGACTGTTATATATTCTTAATTGTCATTAAAATGATTGTTTAAGAGTCTGGGGAAATAGCCTGGTCGTCTAAGTCCCTGTCTTGCAAGCACAGGGACCTAAGTTCAATCCCCAGTGCTACATGCCATGCCGGCCCTGGAACCCCAGGTACACTGTTTCAGCTCTGAAGCTAGGCATGGTGGCTCACACCTGTAATTCCAGGACGGGGGAGGCTGATAACAGGTGGATCACTGCGAGTCCAAGCAGGGTCATGAGACCCCGTGTACCAAGTACATAAATAAATGAATATTAAAAAAAATTGTTCAAAATAATAATGAATATTTAATAACATGATGAAAATTCTCAGTTGTGAAAAATAAATCGAAAAAATTTATGGCAGAAAATGCAAAGTGTTTTGTTGATGGACTCTATAGCTTTATTTAGTTTGGCTTGCATAGTATTTAATATTTATTGGCCAGTATTTAAAAATTGGGATATTCCACTTTAAGACTACTGCATCTTCAGGTTCTTCCTAAAATCTTAGGCTATTGGCACCACTCATAGAACGGCAACAAGTAGCTGCTGGAAGGGAGCTGGTCCCCTAGAGCCGGGCTGCACTCTGACTGCACTCTATGCTCTTTTGAGCATTAGACCTGACCAGTGCAGCCCACCAGTGTCACCTTCCTGGTCCTTGTGGAGCAGAATCCTAGTCTTATGAAATACGCATCTTTATGCATGTGATGTTATGAAAACTTCTGAGGTTAGTAGGATAAAGTGTGGTTTTCATTTTCTTCTCTATAGATTTGATATTTTAAACCTTGTACAATAATATACATATTGCTTTTCTGATTAGAGGAAAATAATTATGACTTTTTAAAAAAAAATAAACTAATTAAACACTATGGAGCCAAAGAGGTAGATGTTAACATTAATCTTTAGGGAAAATTATGTTCCTGAATTCTCTATCCAAATAATAGGCCAGATGTCGTTTTCATTCATGGTGTTGTCCCCATTATTTAATAACATCGCGTTATTGAAAAGTAAGTGAGAGGAGCAGTTATACTAGACTAAATCATCTCCCCTACCCCATTTGTGGAACAAAATACCTAGTCCTGTGCCCCGAGCAGCTTTTCCTCAGCTGTGCTTTGCTTCCCTGCTACTTCTGCCTTGAAGCCAGCTAAAGACAGACTGAACTGTGAGCCCAAAGAACCTCTCCTCTATGTTATGAGTGTTGGTTAAGACCTAGGTAGATCTAAACTTATATACCAACACATGTACTTTATATTTCCTATGTGGTCATTGAAGTCTTCTCAGAGTTTATCTTGTAGTCCTGTACATTCTGTAGTTCCTTTGTCTGTGTCATCCATGTGGATGAGTCACGGCCAATGCTTGACCAGAGTGCTCTCTGTGAGAGCCTGAGAGAAAGTTTTCTCTTCATGTGACTCTCCCCAGGCACACTATAGAACTTCAATCTCTTTCCTCTGTGGCTCCACAATCTCCTTGCTCAGAAAATTTGGAGCTCACCTGAGTCTCATAATATTGCAGTACAGGTTCTCCTATGTCCTGAGTCTTCGCTGACCTTGAAAGGCTAGGTCCAA
>PVKA01018594.1:24545-43681 GCA_004027165.1 Ctenomys sociabilis | reverse complement strand
GTGTGTGTGTGTGTGTGTGTGTGTGTGTGTGTATGTGTGTGTGTGTGTGTATGTGTGTGTGTGATCTAAATATATTTCAATAAATTTTTTCTAATATTCCTCACCAAAATGTTTATGGCTGATGGTTTATTTATTCCTAGGCACCTCTATATTTTTGCTGCTACTATAAATGTTTTAAAGTAAATTTCCAGACTGATTGCTATTGGTGTATAAGAACTGAGTTGACTTTGTGTATTGATTTTGTATCCAACAACTCTATAAGAGACACATTTTTATTCTAATAATTTATAGATTATTTTGTGTTTTCTATCATATCTGTGAATAACAACCATTTTGGTTCTTCTATTCCTTTTATTTCATATTTAATTTTTAAAAATGGGTATCTTGGCAAGATGTTGTCAAATAGGATCAGAAGAAGCATTATTTTCATTTTTATAAACAGGTCTCAGAGACATTAGGTAACTTGCCCAATGTCTCAGAACTAGGCATGGAGAGACTCAGGCCTCAAACTCCAGTTGAGCTCTTTCAAAAATCCTTGTTTCTATCCCTTACATTCTGGATTTATTTTCCCTTCCCCTACAGCACAAATAAATTTGAAGTTTGTAATAAAAATTTTCTCACATAGAAACATTGATCTGCTACTAAGGGAAGGAATCTTTGTTTGTTCCTTTTTTTTAAAGAAGATTTTTTTTTTTGACAGGGTCTCACTATGCAGCCCACATTCATAGTGATCCTCCTGCTTCCTGCCTCCCTAGGGCTGGTGCTCAGCACACCCAAAGGCGCGGGGGCTGGCGCGGCATGCGGAACCAGGAATTGAACCCTAGCCACTGCGCTTACCTAAGCAAGCGCTTAGTCTGCTGAGCTATACTGCCGGCCCTATAAAGAAGATTTGGAACTGCTACATATATCTGCATCATACAAGGGAAGATAACCAACATTTTGTTCTGTGTGCATTCACTCTTTTCAAACCAACATCAACTAGAACTTGAGTGTTAATATTCCAGTTTTGCAGTGGAGGAAACTGAGGCTCAAAGAACTGAACATACTGAAAAAAAAAAAAAAGTAGTGGTCTAAAAAGGGAATTGTCAGGTGGCAAGCAGTAAAGCAAAATGTGGGTACTGCACCAAAACGAAGTATTTAGAATACTCTCCGGTTGTACTTTACAAATTAGTTAAATAGTCCTGGGCAAATACTAAAAGGCCAGGTCTTGAAAATGTTCCTTATATGTTCTCTGCAAGTCCATACAGGCAAGGAACTTGCCTGGGGACTAAAAGGGGAAAGAGCTGGACAGTCATTTGTTCTTCCACATGCACTCATTCATTCATTTCATGAGTACAGGTGTAGTATTTAGTAAGGGCCACCTGGCTGAGCCCCAGAGCTAATGCTGGTAATACTCTAGGAACAGAGCCAGGCACAGCCCCTGTCCTCATGAGGCTTTCTATCCAGCAGGACATTCAGGTGCTAAACCAGTCTTCAGTGGTCAGAGTCATGGTGTCCAAGCCCAGCGCACTCATCAGACCCCGATGTAGGGTCAAGCGCATGGTGCTGTGCTCCACAGTCTCCCCAGCACTGTCTGGAGGCTGCCACAGCCCTGCAGCAGGCTGCTGACCCCCGCTCTCCCCTCCTGGCTTTGCAGCAGACAGGCACTGCTGGAAGCCTGTCCATCAGAGTGCCAATCGCGAGGGAAATTGAATCCAGGAGCTCTTTCTGGTCGTGTTTGCTCACTTTTTTCTTAGCGTGATCTTTGGTTTCATTATATTTAGGTATTTCTTTTATTTATCTATGCACCAGGAAGAAGGACGGGGGAGGGAAGATGCCTCTTTAAACCAAGCATGAAATGTATTAGGAGCCTAAAGTTACGAATAATGGACTTTTTTCCCCTTCTCTCCTGGAAAGCTAGCCTACAGGAGGAAAAAAAAAAATCCATTCAAATAATTTCGTTTAGTCCTAAGTATAAAATAACCGAAGTCAAGGTGTCTCTGCTGTTATTATTTTTTCTGATGTTTTTGACACTCGCGTGTGGAGTTCTCCAACGTTCACAGCTTCCAGAGCTGTGAGCTCCCTCTTGGTATATTCGTAATACTCCTTAATATTTTCATTTTGATGTAATTTGCGGCCCCAGCTTTTTAAATATCCGCTCTGTAATAATGTTTAATTTCAGGGGTCACTCCGCCAAGGAGTATATTAAAGCTTATAAAACTCATTTCCAAAGCTCAAATATCAAGCTGTGATCAGGTTAGGAGGGCAGCATCTGTGAATATTTCATCTTTTATCATGCTGATAATAAGGAGATGACAGAGGCACATTATTACAATGAGAGAATTGCTCATTTCAGGCCCAGTGCTGGAAGCTGGGGTCTGCAGTGTGTATTACTCAATAAGAGCAATTCTGATATGAAAAGCAAGTTTACTGAGGCACCACTGTGTCTTATTTGATTGGAATGAATAATATATGGAGCTGCCGTTCGGGGCGGCTGCCGGCCGGGGGAGGGGAGGCTTCCGTGGAGAGGTGCACTTGGGGATAGACGGCGAAATAATTTATCAAAGGATGTGTTTTATGGCCTGAAAATAAAGTTAAGATAACCACTGTTTATTAGAATCATTATTTCGGAAATCTGTATTCTGGAAATCTTAAACATGTGCTGGCTTACGCACGAGGAGAGTCTTGATCCGTTCGACTGGTAGCGATGCCTCGTAATTATCTATTTGCACACAGGGGCTGAGTGAACTTGACACACTGGCTGATTCCTGCCACATTCTCCATTGGCAACTTTCATTATTGCTTTGCGTCAAGCCAACTTCATCAAGCGGGAACCTTAGAACTCGGGTCTTTCTGGAGTGAGAAGATGAAACGTCGTCAGGGATGGAAACGAAGCAGGAGCCGCCTCTAATTACTGCCCCCAGCCCGCAGCCACCCTGCAGCCCACGCTCACTCCACCCCCGCGCCCCCTACCCCCACCCCCTGGCAGGGGCGGCTCCTCATGCAGAGCTAAGCCTTTCCTCCTGCTGTGCATCTTGTCCCCTCCTGCCTGTGCTGACCCAGTGTGGCTCCGTCTCTCCTTCAACAGTCCCCTTCTGGCTGGCTACTTCCCCCTGGCCTACGACTGGGATCTTAGTGAAAATCACTTTCCTTAGCTCTGCATCCTCCTCCAGCTGTCACCCTCGTGATTTTCTTAACTTCTCGTCCAGGTGTCTCAGAAGGACTCGCAGGGCCTGGCCTCTCCCGGCATCTCATGTTGACTTCGTCATCACCACTCTGGTTGGGCCAAGCCCACGCCGGCAAGGAGGCCCTGTTAACTACCAATCCCACCGGGCTCGTCTCATCTTCCACAAAGCTCAGCGGCTTGACTGCAGTTGTCCCCGTTACTTCAGGCTGTCGCTCCGATGGTTCTCCTCCCGCCTAACTCCCTCTTTTGCTGTGGTTCCATTCCTAGAGACGCTTCTTGCCTTCCCTGAATGAGGAGCTTCCCCAAAATGCTCCTCTGGACCTCAGCTTACGCTGCCCTCTCCGCTAAGCAGTGATATTCACTGCTGGGATTGTTAACTACCACACGCTCAATGGAATAGTGGTAACTGGATTATAACCCAGCTTCATTCTGAAAGCTCCAGATCCCTATGTCCAATCGAATTCCCCACAGGCACCCCAAGTGCAACAGGTGGAAAATTTAATAGCACACACGGACATATATTCCCTCATCTTCCTCCTCTTCATCTCCCTTCTCTTTCTCATTTCTCAGTGGAGACAGAACCTTAAAATAAGTCACTAAAGGCCAGCGCCCCCAACAGCTTCACTTCTTTGATATCCTACTAGAATCCACTACTAAGTTCTATCAATTCTTTATATTTGCTTAAAACTAAATAGCTTTGGGGCTGGGGACATGGCTCAGCAGCATAAGTGCCTGCCTGGCAAGCCCAAGGTCCTGAGTTCATTCCCTAGTACCACAAAATAAATAAGTAAATAGCTTTAATACAATTTATGATTATGAAAGTAACATATACTCATTAAAACGTTTTCAGCCAGCACGATGGCTCATTCCTGTAATTCTAACACTCTGGAGGCTGAGGCAGGAGCACCATAAGTTTGAGTCCAGCCTGGGAAAGTTAGTAGATTTGTAAACACCAGTCTCAAAATAAGAAATAATTTAAAAATAAAAAGATTTGGAGATATAGCTCATGAGAAGGTCCAGGATTCAACCCCCAGCTGAACAGCAACAACAAGCAAACAAAAACTTTTTCAGACTATCCAGAAACAGAGAAAATCCTAACCACCAACCAATGAGTGCTAACATTTTTATATAGATACAGCTAACTTTGAAAAAAAAATTCTTAGTCAATATTTACTAAATACCTACTTTGTACCAATCATTACGTTAGGTGCATGTATATGTATTCCCTTTTTTCTATATAAAAAGTAGGATCTAGCTATCCATATAGCATGCACAAGGAATAATTTTTCTATTTCCATAACTATGGATACACATATAGCATGTTAATAATACATAGCAAAAAAATAATAATACATAGCATCCCATTAGATTGAATGTAGCAAATTTGCTTACTTAAATAGGTCCCTATTGATGGACATATAGATTGTATGCAAATTTTTATAATATTAATAGTTGAAAATAAAAATGCTTATTCATAAATATTTTCTCAATTACTCAGCTTGCGTTTTGTCACTATGAAGTTCGGGCTGGCCTTGTGCTCCCTTTTGTAGCCCCCCAGGCTGATCTCAAACTTGTAGTGACCCTTTTGGTCTCAGCCTCCTCTGGGCCTGGCTCCAGGCCTCACATGGCGTGCCCAGGGTTCTGGTGCCAGTACAGGGTGTGGGGCTGGGGGTTGGGGATGGAACTCTGGACCCTGAGCTTGCCAGGAAGGTGCTTATGCCTCTGAGCTATCGCTCCAGCCCCTCAGTTCGTGTGTAGCATTAAGTACTGGAAATAGAGTTGTGAGGCTGACAATATATATGGTTTTTTAAAGACTTCTAGGCAAATACCCTCCAGTGATGGCAGACTATTTAATCTCTCACCAATATGAATATTTCTTACACCCTCCATGTTACTGAATATTACCAATTTTTTGTTAACCCCATATATCTGTTACTGCTTCATTTGTATTTATACTATTACTGTTAAGACAATATCTTTACATACTTTTATTGGATATTGTATTTCTTTTATCAATTAATTACTTGTTCAGGTCTTTTACTAATTATTTAAGAGACTGTTTTAAGTTTTCCAATTGATTATATAAACTCTCCATATTAGAAATAACATTTTACCCATTATATATGTTGTGTACATTTTAGCCAGCTGGTAATTAGTTTTCTGTATTCGCTCATGAGATCTTTTTTTTTTTTTCTGGAACCAGGGATTGAACTCAGGCCCTCACACTTATCAGGCAAGCGCTTAATCTACTGAGCTATCTCCAGGACCCTTATAAGATCTTTAGAACAGCAACTTTGTAATTTTTACACAGTCTAATCTAATAACTTTTTCCTTTATAGTGTCTACTTTGGGAGTCATACTTAGATAGGATTTCCACATTACTAGAGGAATCTTTGATAAGACATAACGATTGTTATCCGTGTTTTTCAATACTACTTAAACTTTAATTTTTACATTTTTAAGTCATTACCTTCCAAAATTTCTCTTGGTGTATTAGTTATTAGTTTTAACATACAGGGAAATACTTAAATTGATACAAATATAGGGTCATTGCAAAATTTTAGTGGACTGCAAAGGAAATTCCATAATCTGATAAAAGCATGAAAAAATTAAGTAAACAAAATGCAACAGTCAATCAGCTAGATTTGGTAGTGCACACCTTGTAATTCCAGCACTGGGAAGGCTGAGATAAGAGGATTACTATGGACTTGAGGCCAGCCAGGGCTACATGGTGAATTCAAAACCAACTTGAACTACATAGTGACACTCTATCTCAAAATAAAGGAGGTGGGGGCGGGGCACTGGTGAGATAGCTCAGTGGGCTAAAGCACCTGCTTAGGCATGCAGGAATCTCAGTTCAATCCCTGGTACCACATGCCACGCCAGTCCCACCCCCAGGCACACTGAGATGGCCAGAGTCCTGGCACGGTGGTGCACGCCTGTAATCCCAGTGCTGGGGAGGCTAAAAGCAGGAGGACCACCACTCATCTGAGCTGCATAGTGAGACCCTGCAACAACCAAATACATTTAAAAATAAATAAATAAGTAGAAATAGCTAATCATCCTTAATGTTCTTCACTTAAAATGAGGAACAAATCTAGCATGACCATCCTTGCTGCTTTATACATTACACTGGAGACCCTGGCAGAGGAGGCGTTACAGATAGAAGGTATGGAGACTAGAACGGGCAAAAGCTAAGTGGTCTCTTCAGCAAAATCAAAATAAATAAAGAATACTCAAAACTCAGTCATATTTCTAAGGCTTAACAAACAGTAAAACATGAAAATATTTAAATGATACAATTTGTGATCGTATTACATTAAAAAGCAAAAGGCCTAACATAAATTTAAGAAAATAGGATAAGTTCTCGATACTACAAACTATCAATATGACTTAGGGAAGCTAAACATGATGTAAGTGAAGGGAGTGTGCCACAGATTAGAAGCCTGAGTATTGGCAAGCAGTCTTTTCCTCACAACTTGACCTATGATTTCTAATTCCAATCAAAATCAAAAAGATTGAGCCGGGCGTGGTGGCGCATGCCTGTAATCCCAGCACTAGGGAGGCTGAGGCAGGAGGATTGTTGTGAGTTCGAGACCAGCCTGAGCTACAAAGTGAGCTTAAGGCCAGCCTGAACTGCACAGTGAGACCCTGTCTCAAAAAAGACAAAAAAAAAAAAAAAAAAAAAAAATCAAAAAGATTTTCTATGTAAGTAGATGAACTGATTTGAAGACTAACTGGAAAAAGATCTAGGTAAGCTGAAAGAAATCTGGCAAAACAATGAAGTTAGAAGATTTATATTATAAAGCTATAATTATCAAAACAAAATGATATTGGCATAAGAAAAACACACAGAATAATGAAATAGACCAGAGAATGACTGGGATGAAGGAAAAGAACTGCTAAGTGAGGGAAAGGAGAAAAAAAAAAGAGAGAAGGAAGGGAGAAATTTATACAGATAGGTACATACACAGGATAGCTCGGGTAACTGTAAGGCTGATTTCTACCGGTCTATTGTAAGGAACAGTTAATGCTTATTTTTTCTTCTTTTTAATTTTTTCACCAATTTTTCATGCTTATGTCTGCTAATCTGAACAACTAATTTGAAGACCACAATATGAATTCAGCAACCATTGTTGAATTCCTATTATTTCATTTAGTGAAATTTTGTGTCATTTCTAATCTTTTTAATATTTTGTATGCTCTTTAAAAATATAAAAAATAAAATGAAAGAAAAATAGGCCAATGTATATATGGCAAATTTATTTTCAACAAATAAGTACCAACCTAATTTAGTAGAAAAAGAACAGTGGTTTAAGCAAATGAGGATAGAACAACTCATGGTTATACGAAAGAATAGGCAACTCAACTTCTATCTTTTTTTAAAGCTGCAAAACTATTTATTTCACTGGAAAGATAAAAGTGATCCAACTCTAGGTCTAAGTGGCCAAATAGCTCAGTGTATTAAAGCACCTGCAAGCAAGTGCGGGAGCCTGGGAGTTCGATCCCCCAGGCACTCCGCACCGGACCCGCCCCCGGGGCGCACTGAGATGGCAATTGAGACTGGGCGTGGTGGCACGTGCCCGTAATCCCAACTCTTAGGAGGCTATAAACAGGTGGATCACTACAAGTCCAACCTAGTAGTGAGACCCTGAACACCCTGCAGACCTTTCCCTAAAACAGAAAGGAAGGAAGGAAGGAAGGAAGGAAGGAAGGAAGGAAGGAAGGAAGGAAGGAAGGAAGGAAGGAAGGAAGGAGGGAAGGAGGGAAGGAGGGAGGGAGGGAGGGAGGGAGGGAAGGAAGGAAGGAAGGAAGGAAGGAAAGAGAAAAGAAACCCTAGAGCAGTAGTGCCTCTCATCTAGGTCATTCCCAAATCCAACAGCCACTGCAGGCAGGCAGGAGGCAGGAAGGAGACAGGGCAGCCCACACCACAGTTTCTGCACACAGTGAGGCCTGCTGGGAAGACGAAACATGAATGGGAAGCTACACAAATATTAAACAACATCAAAAGAGGATAATGGGCACTAGAGAGAAAAAGAAAGGAGGTCTGATATAATTCAGGTATAAAAAATAAGATACGCAAAGAGCTATACTCTCTTTATTTACTAAGAGACATACGGTATAATAATATCTGTAAGTATAATATCATGTATGCACCTTCTATGATACCAAAACATTATGAAAACAGTTTGCAATGTATTAATTTATCAAATCCATCTTGTCAAGGTATCTTAAAACTGTCTCATTGATATTTGTACTTCAATAAAACAAAAATAAAAAATAAAAAAAAAAAAAAGAAAGGCAGTCTGAATTTAGCAAGGTAAATTGAGGCCCACAGTTCCTAAGGGACTGAACGCACACAGCCGAAAACGTCCCGGAGCCGGGTGCTAACCAAGTGTGTATTCTCATGTACAACCGAAGCTGGGAATTTCAGCCCACCCACATCCCACCTTAAGACTCACTGTTCTCGAGGCCCCTGATGGCCTCCACTGCGTCTTCTGCCCTCTGTGTGTGTACAAAGGCGTAATCTTTCACGATGTCACATTCGATGACTGGACCACGTTTCTCAAATTTGGCCCGAAGCTCTAGGTTGGTACAGGTGGGACTGACGTTACCCACATGTAACTCGGTTGAAGCTTTGCCCTTGTTCTCGCTGGCCTCCACGCTGACGTTCACCCTGTACAACTTACAGTGCAGGCTCTGGGTGACACCCTCCGCCGCTGTCTTGTCCTCTGTGCACACAAAGCCACAGTTCTGAATGATGTCACATTCCAGCACCTTCCCACACTGTTCAAAGAGTGAGCGGATCTCTTCCTCTGGGCCCCCCGGGGGCCAGTTTCCAATGAATAGCCTCACCTTCTCTATCCAGCCGCACAGAAATCTGCAAGGCCTCTTCCTCACCTCGCTGAAGCTTTTGACAAAACGCTCTCAATTTCTATCTCACACCACACACACACACACACACACACACACACACACACACACGGATCACAGACATAAATATAAAATTACAAAATTTTTAGAAGTAATAAAAAATAATTTGGCAATTTCAGATTAGGCAGTGCTTTCCTTGACAGAAAACAAAGAAGTATTAGTCATAAAAGAAAAAAATTGATAAATGAGACTTCATCAAAATAAAGCACTTCTTTCCAAAAGACACACTCAAGAAATTGAAAAAGCAAGCCGCAGACTGGGAGGAAATATTTGCATCACATATGTCTGTAAAAGAGCTGTTATGGTTTAGATCTAAAATGTTCCCTAAGTTCTCTTTGTGTGGAAGGTGTGTGGGAGGTGACTGGATGGCGGAGGCAGATTTATCCATGGAAGAGTTCTGTAACTGAAGGAGCTGCTGGGAGGTGAGGCCTGGCCGGAGGGGCAGTCCCTGCGCTGGGATGTGGGGGTGGATTCTTGTCCTGAGTGTCTCCCTTAGCTCCCTGCTCCCTGGCTGCTGTGAGATGAGCAGACCTCTCTGTCGTGTCCTTCAACTGTGCCATGAAAAATGCAAACCAAATAAACCTGTCCTGTTTTTAAGCTGTGGATAGCAGGGACTACATCCCAGGAATGGACAAGTAGCTCATTTCCACAACAGGGAAAGAACTTTTGTGGCTCAATAAAAACATAAACTACTCAATCTTTTTTTTTTTTAAATAGGGGAAATTTGAATAGATATTCAATTGAATAAATGTCAATAAATACCACAATCAGATGTTCGACAATGCCAGTCATCAGAGCAAATTAAAACCACAATGATATTGCGTTTCCCATTGATGAAATGGCTGAAATTTACAAAGCTAATTCCAGGTCAGGTGATAAGGATGTGGAGGCCCTAGAACTCCTGTGTACGACTGAGAGAAAGACAAAATGGTGCAAGACCCTGGTTAAACAATTTGGCAGTTGCTCATGTAGTTATGTAGATATAATCCAGGAATTCTATTCCTGATCATTCATCCAAAAAACAGCAGGAAAGACCCTCATCACGTGAGCCCATAGTGGCTCTCCAAAACACATCCAAGTGGCTCTCTCTCTGGAGACACACACAGATACTTGTACATAAACCTTCATAACAGTTATATTCCTAATAGCTGCAAACTGGAAGCAACTCAAATGTCCACCAAAGGTAAACACACGAACAAATTATGCTGAATGTAGGTAATGGAATATATCATCTCTCAGTATCGGGGGGAGGAGGACTTGTTTCAGATGTCCCATACCTACCCAAAACTCTACAAATGCTAAGTCCCTTACATAGAATAGAAAAGTGTTTGCAAATACAGTAACTTATACTCATCCTCCCTTATACTATTTTTAATTAATTTTATTGAGAAACAAAGAGCAATGAGCCAGCTTCAAAACCAATTAGTAGGACAGTTTCAATAATTAATACACTGCATACTATTGTCTTCATAGTGCTTACTCATACTACAAGATGCAGACATGATATCCTGTCCAAATTAAGAGAAAGTAGCTGTATATCTATCCTATTTTGTATATACAGATACAAAATGGTTCTTCATTTGTATCCCCTTTTTTTGTTTAGTTTTGTCAGAGATGGGTATTTCATTGCCATTTAAACATTGTAGGTGTGTGAATTCAGCAAAATAATCCAATATAGTCCAGTAGCCCATTTTAGTAGTGGGTTATCCATAGGACTGGCAATGTCAGAAATTGTTGACTTGAACCTTTTACAGCTCAGCATATTAATATAGCTTAACTTTTTATACTTTGTTTTAGTACTTTTCTGCTGGATGGTTAAGATCAAGATAAATCAAGACCTATATAACAAGAAATGTAACTTTTGTATCTGCCAAGGTCAGTCAAATCCCCTCAGGACTTACCCTGAAACCCTGTACCACAGTTTGTAGAGCCTTTGTCAGTGTCACTTATGTGGATGAGTCACGGCCATTGCTTGACCAGTTTGCTCTCTGTGAAAGCCTGAGAGAATGTTTCTCTCCATGTGACTCTCCTTAGGAACACTCTACATCATCGATCACTTTCCTCTGTGGCCCCATAATGTCCTGAATCAGTAAATTTTGGACACAACTGAGTTACAGGATATTACAGTACAGATTCTCCTATGTTTTGAGTCCTCACTGACCTTGAAAGGCTAGGGCCAAAATGTTGGCTGTCCTTGCAGCTCTTCTTTTTCTTTAATTTTTGGTTTGCAAACTTAAGTTGTTAACCCTCCAGAAGAGAAGCTTAATAATATTATTACCCCTCCTTTATACTTTAAATCACCTCTAGATTACCTATAATATCTCATACAGCGTAAAGGCTACATTAATAGTCCTTATACCTCATTGTTTTGAGAATAATGACAAGGAAAAGTCTGTATGTATTCAGTATAGACACAATTTGATTCACATACTCTCCATCAACAATTGGTGCTTCCCATGGATGTGGAACTGGTCCATGCAGAAGGCCAACAGTGGCATGTTGCAATAAAAATGAACTATTGATATATTCAGCAACATGAATAAATCTAGAAATAATTATGCTGAGTAAAAGAAGCCAGATAAAAAAGAATACATACTGTGACTCCATCTCTAGGATAGTCTGGAACAAGCAAAATAATCAACCGTTGCCACAGGCACATCGGAGCAATTCGTGGGATGTTGGACATGTTCTGCTTCTTGAGGCTGCAGTTGTACAGGTGTATAAATGTATGAAAATCCATCCACCTTGCAGATTAAAACTGGTGGGTCCTATTGTGCGTAAATTGCGCCTCAAAGAAGTTGATTTTTAAAACATTAAAATGAAATTTTGATGGTACCTCAAAGCCCATCTTTTCCTTATGTTACTGGTTCCTCTCTTCTTTTGCCCACATTGTTTAGTAAGAAAGTATGAGGCAGTGTGGGGTGATGCTGTACTAAGATACTTTGTGAAACACTCCAATTCGAACCAGCTCTAAAAGCCGCTTAACTGACTGGGCCAAGTATCTGGGGCAGCGCAGGCAGTGATGCTGCTTTGTGGGCTCTCCAGTGCACTTGGGGGACCCGGGGGCCTGGCCCAGACTGCGGCAGGCAGAAGAGGAGCAGCAGAGCTGAGGGGCCAAGGGTGTTGCTGCAGCAGTTTGAGAGTGCGAGGGTGCGCTAACTCAAATCAGCCCTTTCTTCTTTTCAGTAAATTGTGTCAGTTAAAGCAACAGGAGGAGCTTGGGCGTGAGACCTCCGCAGTGGCCACTGGAAGTGCTTCTCCTAATTAGAGCTCCCCAGTGGGAGATGCAGCCAGAGGAAGTGATGCAATTTTTTGGCTATCAGGGTTACCAGAAGAGATAGAAGATTTTGTTTTGCGACTTAAATTCATCTGCATGGATATTGCAATGTGTAAAATAATATTCCCTTCAAAGCCTTTTGTTTTTCTGAGTTTGGGCGTTCCAAGGGTAGCACATCTGACTGTGAGAAGGACATCAGAGCCTGCTTCTTGATGTACACAGACACCCAAATATTAAGGTACCATGTGGGCTGAATATGGGGCAGAGCTTTTGGCAGTGTTAAGAAGAATAATTAAAGAAGGAAAAAAATGACAGTAAAAGGATGTAGAGAGAGAGAAGGAGGGGAGGAAGAGAGGAGGGAAAGAAGGGAGGTAGGGAGGGAGGGAAGAGACAAGAGGGTAATACATGAAATTAAAACTACTTTCCAGCCAAGCTGAGCAACTCATTGCCCCTCCATGCCCACCTCACGCCCCACCACCGAGCTGTACACACAATGTCTCGGAGAGCCTCTCCCATTTCCCTAGGTTCTCCTGGTATCATCGCACACCCAGATACCACCGCCACCTGAATACCGAAGCGCACATGAGGCTGCCCTCCGCAGACTCTACCTGGGCACCTTCTGGCCCATTTGACCACTCCATTAGAAGACCAGCCCAGCCTTATTAGCAAGTCTATGGCCTCAAAAGCAGAAAAAGTGCTGCTCATCCCATTTATTGAGCATATTATTCTCGTCAGGAGCTTTTAGAGGAGTTTGCTAATGGCTCAGGGACTATATGCACCATCACAATTAAGACATTGCTAATAAATTAAGTTTTATGGACATAAATCAGCTGGTATGCTTATTCAGCTGTTACACCTCACTTAGAAGTACGCTTCACACCTTAAGATGAGGTATATTTCTATTCAGGAGTTGTAATAGCCTTGTTAATGGAATATTAATTACCTCAGTTGTTGGACAGCAAGATATCTGTTCCTGCTCTCTTGACACCAGTGTTCTTAGAGGAAAACATTTTTCCAACTTTGAGTCACTGAGGCTATTAAATCTCAGCCAAGCCCACTGGATCCTCCCCAGCAAGACACACTGAGTTCATCTTCCTGTGCCCCAAGTTCCAAAATGCCAGTTAAACCTAGCTATAGGATATCACAGTAATTCTATTCTTACCCCGACCCTTCATACTGATGGTGCCCCGTCCACTCTCTCTGAAGAAGACACCACAGGGCAGAAGGAGGCCCACGCTGAGCATTGCCAGGCCTGGCTACTCACTTTCCACCTTATTTGGGGATGCCATAAAGCAGAAGGTTAAAGAACAGACACTATGTCTCGTGGCTCCAGATGCTGGGCAGTTCAACATCAAGGTACCGGCTGTGTGTGTTTATAAAGAGAGACAGAATAATCATCTGCATCTTCTTCTTACAAGGGCACTAATGCCAAGACAAGGGTACCATCCATGTGACTATCTCAGTGGTGATCAGAGTTTCTGCACATGGATTTTTGAATTTGGGGAAGACAGAGGCTTTTAGCCCATAACACCACCCTCCAACATTAGCTAGTGGGGTGACCTTAAGCTGCACACTTACATACTCTGGATCTCTTCTTATTGCATGGGTCTAATAAAATTACCGTAGATAACACTAACTGAAAACCCTTTATAAATACACCAATTGGGGGGACCATTTTCTGATTACGTTTCCAATACTATGAAGGATATACCAACAACAGGAATGAATTTTGCATGGAAAAGAGTTAATATTCTAGCTGTTGGTCATTCTATGAAGTTATTAGCCTAGCAAAAAGAAAGGAATGAGTATTGTGCATGGACATTAGCATAGCAGGTACCTCCTTTCCCTCTGCAGATGCGTGAGGACTTCCTTGAGCCCCACCTCTGCAGCATGGAAGGTCTGCAGACCAGTAGGATGCCCTGATCAAGCCAAGAGCCAGAGAGCTGCAGAACAAGGCTTTACATTTTATCAGCAGTGCCAGCTACAGTAACAGTCTGGGAACCAACAGTGCAGACAGCAGCCCTGAGCAACTTAGCTTGCATCTAGAGCAACATGAGCATAATTCTACTAGCAACCAGGAGTGACCCTTTGAGCCCAAGGACAGCAGGGCCATGATGTGAAAAACATTACAAACCTCAACAGGAGTCTTCCAGCAAGAAGATAGGGGATAAATAAGTCTGCATAGGATATAGGGTGATAATCCCTGCCCTGGCCTGGGACCAGGTCTCTCCTGAAAATCTATTCATCAAAGAGGAGCCCAAGCAGGACCTAGTGCACCTGGGTCCCGGTTCTGCCCCCCAATTGCCATGCTATTTTAGGCAGGTGTCTAACTCTACTCTAGCTCTGGTTTCTTTCTCTCAAATATGATCTCAAGGTCAAACAGCCTCTGTCTCTGAGAAATACCAGTTAAAATTGCTTTAAAGCATGCATCATCTTCCTTTTCTTCATCTAGGGGAAAAATTCTCAGGCCAAGGGACCAGCTGGAAGAATTTCTTTCTTTGCATCCATTTAGCATATCAATTCTCACATTTTCTGCTTGAACTTCAGAGCAAAGGACTTAGAAAGCTGAGCCTTTGCCTATTTTATGCATGGTTTTGCATATTCTGCTAGACTCTTTCAGGTCCTCTTTGCCCTTGAGTTGCCCACCACAGACCTGCCCAGCTCCCTAGCTCAGGAAAGGCCCCTTCGCTCCAAAGCTAATTGGGACAGCTGCTGTTCTCATCCATCCTCCACTTCTCCTAAGCAGAGTAAAAGTTCAGGCCAAAATGGGATGCAGAGGAGTAGAGACTAAGGCATAGGCAGTGAGTATCCCAAAAGAGGATTGCAAGCCCAAGGAAATTCTGCAAGTCTTCTGGAAAAGAACCACTGCAACTGATGATCTGTCTTGAACCTGTGGGCTGAAGAGAGAGATGTGTTTGTAGAAAATGCTCTCACACATGCTTCTGGGTAATGCAAGGTCAATAGCATCCAGGAGCTCCAGGACTCCTCCAGAGGCCAATCCACAACAAAGTATACCTTTCTCCCTGTGATGCTCTGTCTTTTACTCACTCCACAGTGAAATCACAATCCCAGAAGAGAGAGAAAACATCCCAGTGTTTTTGGCCAGTATATAAGCTTTCCATCACTGTAGCAAAGTACTGGAAGCAATTAACTTACAAACAGTAAAAAGGTTGTTTGAACTCGTGATTCTGGAGACTCCAGTTCAAAGTCAAGTGGTCCCCTTGCTTTGGTCTCCCTGAAATTGTCAGCACATCATGGCAGAGCAGAAAGTGGACCAAAATTGCTCACAACCAATCAGGAAGCAAAGACTAGGAAGACAAATGGGAATCCCACATTCACCCTGGGGACCAGACCTTAATAGATGAATCTTCAGGGGACACTTATCCAACTTATAGCAAACAGAAATAGCCTCTCAGAGGTGCCTCATTCAGATATTGCTGTTCAACAAAAACCTCAGTCATCGTGTTAGCCACCTTCCTTGTTGTTGAGACAAAATACTTGATATCTACAAATTAAGGAGGAGATATTTACTTTGGTTTGTGGTTTCAGAGGTTTCAGGTCATGCTTGGCTGGCTCCACAGGAGAAATGGCAAGCAAGAGGGGTGTGGCAGAGGAGGGCTGCTCAACCTCTGGCAGGTAAGAAGCGGAGAGAGACAAAGAGCCAGGCTGAGAGACCTACTTACTTACTCCAACCTCCAAACAATGTATTCAACTATGAAGCCATCAGTGGTTTGCTCCACTAATGAGCACAATGTCCCACAATCCAGTCACTTCCCCAAAGCTCCACCCATGAATATATGAGATTTGCTGAAAACACTTTAGCTCTAAACCATAACAAGCATGAACCACTCATATCCTTCAGGCATCTGCAGTCAGCTGGGGCCATCTGGTGTAGACCGGGCTCAGCTGGATAGCTCCAAGTCACAGGTCTTATCTGGGTCTACTGTATGTTTTTCTCATCCTCCTTGAACTTGTGGGCTGGCTGGGCCATGTTCTTTTCATGACAATGACAGAGGCATAGGAGAGCAAGTGGGAAAGTGTAGTGTCACTAATCTATTATTTTAAGCCATTCCTCATCAGCCTCAGAACCTTCCTCCACAAGGTACGGCAGGAAGCCATTGGTACTGAACAAAAGAGGACACAGAAGGTGCAGACTATTTGTAAATGCTGTACAACCTCATTCAACCCCAATTGCCATGATTTTGAAACAAACAGCACTGTGAAACAACAGCAGAGAGAGGACACTTACCTACAGTCAGTGGAATGAATTGTAGTCCAGCTTGAATTTAGCCCAAGCTCTGCTAATGCTGTGACCTTGGAAAGACCTTAAATTTCTCTGAGTGTGGTTGCATCAGTTCTGTGACCTCCAAAACCGATTGCTTCAATTGTGTAAACACTAAGTGAGTGACTGGTATATGCCAAACACTGCTGCCAAGGGACTAAGGAATTGAAGGAAACCCTTCTGGTGAATGAAATTGCCTGTGCTGGAAAGAAGGCAGAGGATTGAGGGAGTGCTCTGACTTCTGGGGTCCAGTCCAATGCTAATATTCTGCTAATACAAGACATTACACAAGTCTCATAAATCCTGCAGGCTCTCCATTCCTGAAATCTGGAGTAATTAATGAGAAGTTGTGACCTCAGAGTGGGAGTTACCTGTTCAATTGTTTTCTGTAGCTCCCAGAGTAAAGTGCAAATGATACTTCTGTACCCAACGTCTCCAGGATCACCTTTCAGGTCTTAGCACCAGATATATATGGGTATCAATCCCAGCTCTGCCGCCTACCAGCCTCTGTTGGGAGCCATGGAAGCTGGAAAATTGATTAAATGTGTGAAAGTGGGACTAGGCCTCAGTGGCTAAAACAGACAAGCTACCTCAGTCCTGAGATAAGCATCCTACTGGTTAATGTTGGCTAAGCAACCTGTGTCATGTGTTACTAACTTTGCAAAAGTATAAATAAATGTCCGTCCTGTTGCTGGTGGGGGGGGGGTCATTTCCCCAACCAGGCAGATGAGTCACCACCTAACCCACTTCTTTTCTTCTTGTCTGTCTTTTCCTCATTCCTGCCACCATTTCTCCCCAGATAAAACACATCACATTGAGACTAATGGATCCCTACAAGTCTGAAGAGCTTGGGCCACCCACTTCCTCTCCAAACACCTATTCCTTCACCTTACCTCATTGCTGCCACCTGAGATGGCCCTGCACAGTACTACCCGAGCAAACCTACGCAAACACCTGCAACGCAGAGATGCCCTGAATTCACAACCCTCTCATTCCTGTCCTTCACGTGCCCTAAGCCTCAGCTCAGAGCTTCTCAATGGAGTCCTTGGGAAACCTTTAAAGAATAGAGGTACCCAGGCTCCACCCAAACCAAAGAGTCAGGGGAGGGAAACCAGAGAGTTTTGCTTTCTGAACCTGCTCCTCATCCCCACCCAACCTCTGCTAGGTAATGGGTAATGTTAGTGTGAAGTCATAGTTGAGAATCACTGCTCTAGCTATATTAGTCAGGAAAACATTGAGGCATATATTCATATACAAAAATACCTATGAACATATATAAGTATATATAAATATATATGAATATGTATAAATAGATATATATGAATATATATATATATATATATATATACATATATATATGCTGATTCTGCTTTTATCCAAGATCTGTAGGACAGCTGATGGTGTAAGTTCCAGTCCAAATCCAAAGGCAAGGGAAGGCCAATGTCCCACCTTAAAAGAGGCAGAGAGAAAGAATTCAGTCTTATGTACTCATCCTTTTTATTCTGTTCAGGGCTTGTGTACTCAATGGCTTCGATGTGCCGGCACATCCATATCAGGAAGGGCTGTCTGCTGCCCTGGGTCTACTAATTCAAATTAACAGAATAACATGTGGCCAGATGTCTGAGCACTGCCATGGTCCAGCCAAGCTGACCGTCCTGCTGGCCTCAGCCAACTTCCTAGGCAAGACTAACCTCAGGCACCTCTAAGGCTTTGCTCGCATGGTTTTTTCTACCTAAAAATAGTTGCCCAGCCCTGGCTTTTACCAGTTAAACTCTGTGTTACCAAAGGGCACACACCTGTGGGGAGCCTCCCTTGAGCCTGGTGTGGGAGTGGAGCTGCCTGCGCCTTGCATAGCTTCACATCTGCTCCCCACACAGCAGGGTGAGCAGACGATGCACACTCAGGGAGGCTCCCCCCGGGAAGAGATGATGGGTCACCTGCTGCTGCCAAGGAAACGATTTTGTTTGAAATAAAGTGACAAAATGTCTGAATGTCTCCAGAATCGACACGCCTATATTCTTAACTGGAGCTACTAAATGACTCAGCTTTGTCTTACTCATGCCCACACCTGGCCAGCCTACTGCAGACTCCAGCTCCCTCAAAAGTGACCCTTTGGGGCCGGCATGATAGCTCAGTGGACTAAAGCACCTGCTTAGGCACCACATGCCCAGGGCAGGCTGAACTGGCCAAAGTCCAGGCCAGCACTGGGGAGGCTGAAAACAGGAGGATCACAATGAGTCCGAGCTGCATAGTGACACCCTGCAATAATCAAATACATTAAACAAACAAACAAAAAAAGTGATCCTTTTCTTTGGCTTAAAGACATGGAGATTCAAGCCGGGTGTGGTGGCGCATGCCTGTAATCCCAGCACTCGGGAGGCTGAGGCAGGAGGATTGTTGTGAGTTCGAGACCAGCCTGAGCTACAAAGTGAGCTTAAAGCCAGCCTGAACTGCATAGCAAGACCCTGTCTCAAAAA
>PVKA01018594.1:0-24445 GCA_004027165.1 Ctenomys sociabilis | reverse complement strand
ATTTAGCCATAGGCTGATTCAGGCACTCATTCTCTTCATTCCTCGGAGACCTACAGGGGCCCCTAAATGCAGCAGCCGTCTCCCATGGCCACTCAGCTTTGTCAGCAAGATCCCACTCCTAAAACACCATCCTGGGGACTTTTAACAGGAAGAAGCCTTGTTTACCTGCAACTAAGTTACAGAGAACATTGTCTTGCCTATCACACAGGTGACCAGCCACTCCCAGTGGGAGGAGTGGGCTTGTCACAGGGCGGAGTGGGCGGAGTGGGCGGAGTGGGCGGAGTGCGACGGGCCTGCGTGTGCGCACGCACGTGCATGCTGGGTGTGCCTGCGCTGTGCTGGGCCTTGCTGTGATGTGGGGCTTGCCTGTGGATATAGGCCCATGAACATGTACAAGGTGCTAAGTTTTTCAGCACAACAGCAAGGCATAAAAAGAAAAGAGAGGTCTTTATTGAGGAAGACACAGAGAGGGGTGCAAGAAAAAGGCAGGGATCCTTGGATCTGAGCCAAGGGGCACTGGCATGGCATGAAGTACCAGGGATCGAACCCAGGTCCTTACGCTAGCCATGCTGGTACTTAGACTGCCAAGCTATCTCCCCAGGCCTGTTCTTGCTTGCTACTGCTCTTCCTCCCAGCTCCACCCTGGCTACATCCCAGGGCCTCTCCCAGAAGATTAACTCTTGTCAGGACAGAGGCACATGGGGGAGAGGGTGCACAACACCAGGCTTCCCAAGCACACCACCTTCACTCTGGGATGCATGGCCTTTGGGGGTCACCCACAGAGCCCCCCTGCTCACCTCCAGAACTGGAGTCTGACTATTAGGGCAGCTGTTGTTGAGGGGGCAGCATGTGTACAAGGGCAGGGGTTATGTGTGTTTGCAGGCAGCAGCCACCTTGGGGCTGGAACCACAGCCAAATCCTGGAGAGCAGTTGTTCATTCATCTCTTTATCCATGGTTTAAGAATCTTCCAGGGACCGTTCTAGAAGCCAGTGACAGGGTGGTGACTGCACTGCCAGTTTCATTTTAAAGTAGTAAAATTGATACCTTTGTTGGCATAATCCCTCTATGTCAGTGTTTACTAAAATTTGAAATCTGAATATTTACATTTTGAAAGACACCAGAAAGTTGTATGCTACACTAAATTTCTAATTTACTCAAGCAGAGCTCCTGTTTTTTGTTTGTTTGTTTGTTTTGTTTTGTTTTTTTTAATGTGCTTGGTTGTTATAGGTCTCAACATGCAGCTTGGACTCATGTTGATCCTCCTGCTTTCAGCCTCCCCGGTGCTGGAATTACAGGCATGTGCAACTACGAGTAGACTCTGGCAGGCATGAAGTGCTGGGGATCGAACCTCAGTCCCTGCACTCGCCTAAGCTCGCCTAACCAGGCACCTTAGGCCACTGAGTGATCTGACTGGCCCCAGAACTCCTTTAGAAATCCATCTGTCTGAATTTCTCCTCTGCTGTTGTTAAAAAGCCCATGGCCTGAACAGTTAGGTCGGCTGTCACTGTTCTCTCGCTTGGTTACTTGGTTTGGCATCACTGGCCCTCCCAAAGAGATCTGCTGCGCTCGGAGGGCCCTGCTGGAGTCTCCTCAGAATGAGGATGGGAGTCACCTTAAAAGATAGCAGCACTGGGAAGGTCATGGGAAAGAGACGGGAAGAGGGCAGAAGGGTTCCAGGGCTTCAAGCCCTCCTTTATCCAGGGGGAGGGACTTCTGCTGCCCTCCAAGAAGAAAAACAGATTCCTTGTTTCTGTGACCTTCCCTAAGACAGTTGTTCAGTTTAGTTTTACTTTCAACTGTCATTGCCTTGGAAGAAAAACGCTTCATCTATCCTCTCCCTTTGTCAATAGCTAAGTTTCTTTTGGTGAGAACTCAAGACAAAGCACAGAAGATCTTGGTGGCTGGATCTTCTCTTTTTGATAAAATGCCATTATTTCAGTCTTCCTCAAAATACCTTCTTATCATTTTGATCGAACACTTTACCCACCACAGTACAATGATGATAAAAATTTCTTTACCCTTGAGGAACCTGTATTTTGTGGGGAGGGCACAATAAAAAAGTGAGCTTGGGCATAAGATAATTCATGTAGTGTTATGGCGAGTTTTTGCCACACTAACAACCATGCTAATACCTTATGGGGTTTTTTCAAATTATCATTTGTTTTTTGCTCATATCGCGTACACATAGGAGCTTGATAATTCTCCTAGTCTAAGCTCCTACATCTGTCAGCAATTGGCTCCTGGTCATCCAGGTGGCTCTGTTTCTGAGCAAGCTTAGCTATTGGCTAGAGCAGAAGTGGCAAGCCTATGTCACACATCCTGCAGCCAGCTGTCTGAAAGCTCTGAAAGCTTTGCCACCACTGGGCTAGAGTGTCTCAGTTTTGCTCCATCAAGCTAACTTGGCTTCTTCACACAGCATGTGCAGGGGTCCAAGAGTGACAGTAGAAGACTGCAGGGCTTAATGGTGACACATATTTGCTTTCAAAATATTCCATTGGTCACATTTAGTCATAAATACAATCCATACTTAATATCAAAGAAATAGTTCCACGTCTTGATAGAAAATGCTACAAATTCCCATCAGTAGGATTCCAGGGCTTGATAGGGGTCACCCATAGAGACCCCTGCTCACCTGTCAGAACTGCAAAAAGGCATGGATCAAAGGAGTGATAAAAAATTGTGCCATTTTTGCAATCAGTGGCATGGCTTATAAACAAAATGAAAAGGCATGACGGAATATGATGGCCTAAGAAGATCTCTTTAAAAAGATACTTTTTTAGATGAGGTATGAGTAATAAGAAAGAACAACTTTACTTAAAAGATTATATAGATGAAAATCAATAGCAAAAAGGACAGGAAGTGCAAATGCCCTGCATAGTGAAGAAATCTGTTACATTCAGAATTCAGAGAGGGGTTGAGTCTGGCTAGAACAGACAGAGAGATGGGGAAATACTAGGAAACTGACTCACATGGCCAAGCAGGAAACAACCTGGGTTGTGATAAGATACTTGGATTTTACTTTAAATGGGACATGAAGCCATTGGAGAGTTTAAAAAGGGAAGTGAAACTATGTGATTGAATATTTGGGGAGGACACCGGATGCTATGGAAAGATTAGGTGCCTTTGTTACTTTCTCGTTGCTGGAACAAAGTACCTGACACCTACATCTTAAAGGAGAAAAGGTTTCTTTTAGCTCACAGTTGATAGAGGCTTCCAAGGAAAGGCAGCATGACAGAAAAGCACATAAAGAGAGAAACAGTCCATGGCAGAGCAGGCAGGAAGCAACGAGACTTCCTTCTCCTTTCCCTTTGTATTCATCCGGGCTACAAGCCTATTGGCTGGTGCTGCCCACACCCAAAGTGAGGCTTCCCTCCCCAGTAAGTCCATCATTTATACCTAGAACTAAGCTAAACCAGTCAGCAAGCTAATCTAGTGTCACGGACCCATGATCTGGTCACTCCTAAAAATCCCTCCTATGAGTGCATAAGTCTTGGGGGGGCACATCCAGAAATAAGCCATAATAATAGTTTAAAGTGGGAACAGGCATGAGTGATGCAGAAAGACCATGTAGCAAACTACTGCGATAGTCTAGATGAGAAATGATCGTGACAGAGACTAAGATGGTAGCAACAAAAGTGGTAAGAGGCAGAGTGCTCTAGAATGGACTTTTGAACCACACCATGCAAGGGTTATTAATATATTAAGTGCTAGAAGAGGCAGGGGGAGTGAAGATGACTGCAAACTTCTTAGAAGCTCTGAGCCTCTGTGTGAATGAGTGCCATGGTGTGAATGCTGTGTCTCTCCAAGATTCCTATGCTGAAATCTTCATTCCAAAGGCAATGGTGTTAGGAGGTAGAGCCTCCTGAAAGGTGATTAAGTCATGTAGACAGAACCCTTACAAATGGGATTAGTACTCTTTTTTAATAAAAGAGCCAAGGAAACATGTATGCCTGTTCTGCTATGTGCTGTAACATCCATCTGGGAAAAGAAGCAGGTCCTTCCCAGACAGTAAATCTGCTGGTGCCTTTATCTTGGACCTTCTAGTCTCCAGAACTATGAGAAACAAATCTTATTTATCAGCTACTGACTCTACACTATCTCTTTATAGCAGCCCAAAAGGACTAATATAATGAGTTACAGAGTAAACCACATTGCTAAAATGAAAAGACTGTAGAAAGAAGTGTCAGAGATATGGCTCAGTGGTGCAGCACCTGCCAGGCAAGCACAAGGTCCTGAGTTTGATTCCTAGTACCAGAAGAAGAAGGGGGGGAGAAAGAGGAAGAGAAGGAGGAGGATAAGGAGAGGGAGAAGGAGGAGGAGAAGGAGGAGGAGGAGAAGGAAAAGGAGGAGAAGGAGGAAGAGACAGAGACAGAGGAGGAGGAGGAGTTTAAGGGAAAGAGGAGTAATTCAAGAATAGAATGGACACAGTAAGTGCCCTGGAACATATCCTGGAGGAGGCATCAAACAGGCACTTGATGCGTGGATCTGGAGAGACTGAGCTGGAGACATCCACTGGGCTAAACAACCAAGCACAAGGCTAAACAAAACCCACAGAGAGAGTGGACAGAGAAGAGATGCAAAGGAATATATTATGGTCATGTTCCCAAGAACACAGGAGGGAAGATAAAAATGAAAAGGAAATTAAATAGCCAATAAAGTAAAACAACAAACAAATAGAAAGCATTTCAAGAAATGCGTGATCATTTCTGCTTCCAGTCAAGATGGAGTAATAAAGACCAGATATCCTCACACTTAAACAATTAGAATCCTAAACTACTGTTCCACAACAGCAGTTGTCAGTCACTGAACAATAACAGTAGACATTTAAACCCTGAGAGAAGGGAAACAAGCACAGTAAACAGTGATTGCGCCAGCTCACGCCTAGAGACAAATTTCTGGCCTAAACAAAAGCCCTGGAGTCCAAGCAGAAGCCAGCAGTCTTGAGTTCAGAAGTCAGAGATGAAATTTCAAGGAGGCCAAGAGAGCCATAGTTTACAAAGCAGAGTATGAGAAAGAAGGAAACTATTCAAAGAAAGAGTTTCAAAGATCTGTAGAATAGCCCTACAAATCTATGGCTAGCTGAGGGTCTTCATATGCATAGGAGAGAATTACCCAAAGATGAAGAAAGAACCACTGAGGAAAAATAGAAGACAGGACAGATCCCATATCTCACACAAGACCAGGACAGACCTCATAACACATCCTCAGAAAGGAATAGTCTTAGTACTAATGCTAAATTGTACCTGGGGAAAATGCTGCTTTGGGCCTACCATAAAGGGTTGAAAGACCTGACCCAGGTAACTGTACAGGAGCTGGGGAGATAGCTCAGTGGAACAAGTGCTTGTCTGGCAAGTGCAAGGTCCTGAGTTTGACCCCTGGTACCACCAAAAAAAAAAAAAAAACAGTAACTATGCAACTGAAAAAAAAACCACTTTATATAAACAAAATAAAGTCAGAACTAAGAAATAGTATGTAGTTAACAATCTCTAGCACTGAAGAAAAATTACTTAACATGGAAAGAAATAGAAACTTTTTTTTATAACCAGGAAAAAAAAATCAAGCAGTGTAAATAGACCTGTAGATGGTGGAATTATCAAAGACAGTAAGGGGACTGGGGAGATAGTTCAGTAGAATAAGCACTTGCCTGGCATGCACAGGGGCCTCAGTTCAATCCCTGGTTCTGCCAAAAAAAAAAAAAAGTAAAATATGTATTATAAATAATACACCATTCTTTCAAAAATGTAGAAACAAATATGACCATAATAGAAAGAAAATTAGATGATTAAAAAGAATCAAATAGAAATTCTAGAGATTAAAAAGAAAATATATAAAATTAGAAATATATTGAATGAAAATGACAGATTTGACATTGCAGAAAACTTCTTAGTGACTTTGAAAACAATCATGTAAACTAACTGAAATGAAGTGCTGAGAAGAAAAAGAGACTGAAGAACTGCACCAGGGACTTCTAGAAAAACATCAGGCACTCTAACACGAGTGTATGTGGAGTCCCAGAAAAAGAGGGTGGTACAAAGACGCTTTGAAGAAAAAAGAACAAAGCTTTTTCAAATATGTTCAATACAAAGTTTTAAAAATTAAAAGAAGATACTAACCTGACCATGGGTGGGGCCCTGCAGCACCCATCCCTCAATAAAAGAATTCCAACCTTAAAAAAAAAAAAATTAAAAGAAGAACAAGGAGTGCAGCGTTGTGTACAGGCCCTGGGTTAAATTCCCATGACCAGTGGGGTGTGGAGTAGAGCAGGTGAAATGGTAAATATCTGAGTAAATACAGAAGACTTTTTTCTCATTTTAGATTTCTTGAGAAGATAGTTGGTGGCTTATGTTAAAAATAATAACAAGGTGTTATATAGTTTCTGACATACAACAAAATTTATAAAAATGATAGCAAGAAAAAGATTACAGGGGAAAAACGAGAATTACCACATGAAGTTCTTTTTTCTAAATGGAGTTCTTGCTTTATAAAAGTAGTATATTATTTGGTGATTGAATAGACAAATGAAAGATGCATGTATAAACCCCAGAGTATATATGCTTTGACCTTCAGTGTCTCCCTGTGCCTCGTCTGAAGAGGGCTTCACCAGCAGCCTGTGGCATGCGTAGGAGGTGCTGGATCACTGCAGAGGTGGGCTGTGCCTGTGCAGGGGACCGTGGGGTGCCAGCGCCTTCCTTGTCTTCTTTTTGCTCAGTGGCCACAATGAGGAGAGCCGCCTTGCTCCACCACTCTCTTCCTGCCATGATGCCCTGTCTTGCCCGGGGCCCAAAAGCCAGTCACTCATGGCTGAAACCTCTGGGAATAAATCAATATACATATTTTGATTGGCTCATAAATTGATTGGTTCGGGGACTTTGTCATCATGATGAAATGCTGATCAGCATATAATTCATTGAAAATAAAAGGAAATCATGTCTTATTACAAAATAAGGCAAGGAAAGAGGGGTGCAAACTGTGTGGTCTGTGTCTCCATGTCCCCTAAACCCTCATGCCACCTGAAGTTTGCAATTGACTCGTGGTCCGGTTCTGGGATTATGGGTGCGACAGCCACCCAAGCCCTTTGAAGTTCACATATTGCCATAGACTACCTTGAATGCTGCACAAGGAACTATAGGACTTAATGTTTGGCCTTCTGGCTTTTGGACTTGCTTTGGTCCCATTCCTTTGCATCCCTGTTTGTAACTTTTGGAATGGAAAGGTCTATCTTGTACCATTATATATGAAATTGTTTAACTTTCCTTTTATTTGTGCAGGGACTCACAGCTAAGAATTGCCTTACATCTCAGAGGACTTGGATCTAATGGACTAGCCAAGGATATAGCTTAGTGGTACAGCACCTGCCTAGCAAGTGCAAGGTCTTGAGTTTAATTCCTGGTGCCAAAAAAAAAAAAAAAAAAAAAAAAAAAAAGAATGAGCTAAATGTCTTTTATGTAAAGCAATGTACATGAGTCTTTGGGGGCCAGGAATGTCATGTTATGTATGGTTTGTGTCTAGATGTCTCCCTGAAGTCTCATACACTCATGGTTTGGACAGGCTTTCCAGAGGTGGTTGAGTCTGGAGTTTGTGGTTGATTCATGGTCTAAGGCTGGGATTAAGGGTGGGAGTGCCACACCTGCCCTGGGGAATGGGGATAGCCTGCTTAGCCTCCTGCCTCATAAGGGACAGGAAGAAGTTTGTCCCTCTCTCCTTCTCTTGTTGCTTTTGCTATCTTCTGCCTGCCACCCTATCCTCTGCAAAGCCACCCTGCCTTGGGGACAACAGAGTATGAACTGAGACTTCCACAAGCTGTGAGCTAAATAAACCTTTCCTCCCTTAACTTTGGGTGTTAGGTATTTTGTCTCAGCAATGAGAAAAAAAGAACTAAGACAGGAAGAAAGATCAAATAGAAAATAAAGAGAAAATGGATTTAAAACTCAACCTTGCCTGACAAGTGCAGGGGCCTGAATTCAATCCCTGGTTCCACCAAAAAATAAAATAACTCAACCATATTGATAATTTTGTTAAATAAAATATCTGAACAACCAAGTTGTTGAAAGGCACAGAGGATCAGACTGGATCTATCTTCACACTATCTATAAGAACCCACTTCAAACATAAAGCACAAGAAGGTCAAAAGTAAAAGGATGTAAAGATATACCGTGCTACTCTCCTAAAACAGCTAAAATGGCTACATTTATAAGTAGATTATCAGAAAACATCACACATTTGTAGACACATAAAACATGTTTTTCAAGTTCACATGAAACATTCACTAAGATTATATCTGGACTATAACAAACCTAAATAAATTAAGGTAGCAAAATAATTCAAATGATGCTTGTTGCCCACAGTGAATCTAATCTAGAAATCTAGAAATCAAAAGTAGAAAGCATCTTTTTCCAATATCCTTCAAATATGTGAAAATTAAGTGACACAATTTAAATAATTCAGAAATATGAAGAAAACACAAAATAAAGGTATTTTGAACTATATGAAAAGTATAACAACTCAAAATGTGTGGGATTTAGCTAATATAACACTTAAAATGTATAGGCTTAAATATTTGCATTAGGATAGTAGAAAATTCTCAAACTAATGATCTCCATATCCACATAAAATAATTTTAAAAGGAAAAACAAATTAAACAAATATGCAAAAAAGGGAGCAAATAATTAAAATTAGAATAGAAGTACATAGACCTACTGGTACACACCTGTAATCCCAGAAATCAGTAGTCTGAGGGGGAGGATTCTTGTGAGGTTAAAGCCAGCCTGAACTGCATGGTGAAACCCTGTCTTAAAAAAACATGCGAGAGAGAGAAAGAGAGAGAGAGAGAGAGAGAATAGAAGCATAAAATAGAAAGCATAAAAATAACAGAGTTAATGAGACAAAAGCTAGCTAATTTAAAAGACTGATAAAACCAAAAAACAATTAGAAAACATAAAACAAAATAAAGCTTTAAAAACAGCTTAAATACCAATTACCTATGTCAGAAATTAAATTGGATCTATCATTACAGATCCTACAGATTACAGATCATAAAAGGAATGGTATAAAAAATTTATGATAATAAGTTTTGTACAACCAAGATACACAGACAGATTTCATGAAATATACAAGCTACCAAAGCCTATTCAAGAAGAAATAGATAGCCTGAGATTAATTTATAACTGAAAACCTTCCTGTAAAGAAAACTTCCATCCCAGTTGGGATCACTACTAAAGTCTAACAAACATCAAAGGAAAAGCATTACTATTTAGTAACTGTTACATGAACTCATCCAGAAAAATAAAAAAGAAAGTTATATTTCCCAATTCATTTTGAGATAAACATTGCCCTGATGCCAAAACCAGATAAACAAATTACAAGAAAGGCAGGGAATATAGACCAAACTGAGCATAGTGGTATACTCCTGAAATCCCAGTTACTCAGGAGGCTAAGGCAGGAGGATTGCAAGTTCAAGGCCAGTCTTGTCAACTTACCAACACTTTCTCTCAAATTTTTAAAAAGAATTAGGCATGTGGTTGAGTGGTGGAGTGCTTGCCTGGCATCCACAAGGCCCTGGCTTTCAGCCCCAATATCATAGAAGAAAGACAGAAAAAGAAAACTACAGACCAACATCTCCATGAATGTGGACACAAACATCTTTAACAGGCAAAACACTGCCAACTCTGTGGCCTGCTCAGAGGGAGAGCCGCTCTGCTGTTGGACTTCGCAGCTTAGTGCTCTGATGTTCCTACTGCTTGACTTAGTACTTCTCTTCCAATGGACATTTTTGTGGCACTTCGCAACCTCTCTGGCCATAAAACCTGCTGACCAGTTTTAGCCATGTGGTCATCCCATGTACCTCCCATTCACCATAACTGTCATTCAGATACCAAGTTGTTACAGACATTAGTCAGTGCCTCCTTCCAAATTAGACCTACAGATGTTCCTCAAGTTTGGGGATGGGAGGACAGGAGTGCGGTAATACACTCTCAGGACACAAGGATCAACTGGTGTCTCCCACCATGGGAGTCAAGGCTTTCCAAAGCTAGAATTAAGACTGGCAGGTTGTGGCTGAGGATCCCCTTGGAGATCAGTGGTCTCTACACAGCATACAGGCAGCCACTTCAATACTTACGGTAAGACAGCATCCTATGCTAATGGCATAGTGAAAGAGGCTGAGCAAGGCAGGCCAGAGTAAGACCCTCCAGCTTCTCAGTTCTGCCCTTGGTCACTGCAGACTCCCACCATGTGCATTCACTGAGCTCTAGCTGAGACCTGGGTCTTGGTCAAACACTGCAGGGGATATCAAGAGCACTGTCTATCACAGAGTCTATTCTGAGCCCTTTAAGCCACCCTAAATTAATGTATGAGGTATGAGCAAAGTTAGGCTTGCTTCTTGCTGGGCACATGAATTAGTCCACATCCTCCAAGAAGCAGATGCTGGGACATAATTAGAAATACAAACTACTTTTTTTGTAGGGAGACGCCTGTGACACATAAAAGGGAGAGGAAGCAGGAGAAGGCAAAGGAACTCTCTGATCTATAATCCTGATCTTGTGAAAGGAGAAGGAAAGAAATGAGTCTTAGGAAGAGCAGTGGCCCATCTCAGGATGGCTGGCCAGACCCACGTGGCACTTGATGCGTAGACTACCCAGTAGAGGAGCCCTGCACCAGGAAGACAGCAGCCCAGACCTGGTGTCTGCAGTGCCCAGCAGCTGGCCAGGCACTGCCAGGAGAAAGTGAGGTTTCAGTTGAATGTCACTGAGGTCCACATGTACAGCACCTAGAGACCATCAGCTAACTCTGCTCCTACAGCTGGCTGTTTTAAAGGAAACCTGAGTGGCTACCCCCACAGCCACTCTACATGGCTAATCTCCTTCTACAAAAGATTTCTACTCTAAGGTTTATTAAATAGGGCGGAAAATGGATTGCATAGTCAAAGAGACAATGAGTGAAATAGTTGAGAATGAACTAGGAGAAAAGAGGTCATGACAGCGTTATTAGAATTCAAATAAGAATTAAGACATTTCTTTTTTTCATTTATTGTCTCATGGTTTAGTTTTATCACTTTTGGCTGATTAAAGATAGCTGACTTTTTCAGTTTATCTACAATGGTATAGGAGGAACGTGGTTGAGATATTTTCTGGAATCCGGCTGATCAACCTTAAGATGCCATTCCACATCAGTTCAGCCTAATCAATGAATATCAAGCCCAGGCTCCCTGTTGTTCTCAGGACAGTGACCAGAAGCAAAGGAGGGGCAAATCTCATCCAGCGTGGCTCATGGCTCACATGATTTGTTCTACTGTCCACGAACCCAGCGTGGGTCCTGAGGAGCCAGGTTTATGGTGAAGATCCGGCTGAGGTGAAGAAGCATCAGCTGCACATTCCTCAGTGAGCAAAGAGCACAACACTATGCAGCTTTGAAACTGAAATACAGAGATGAGCAAGAAGAGGTCACCATGAGACAGGCATCTTTCTGACACAGAAGGACACCAGTAGGTCCCCTTTCAATTTCCAACCACTAGAAGATGTGCAAAAATGTTTAATTAAAGGTACACAGGGTGAGGTACACACAACACAGGCACACACAATAAAAGCACACACAAGTGAGCATGTATCCAGGAAAGGAACCCCCACATACACTCTTCAGTAGGGACCCTGGAGGGAGCAAGAGAGAAGCCACTCATGACCAAGACGGATGCACAGCTTTCAGGGATCCAGAGACCAAGAATCCAGTGTCAGAGGCAGAAGAGGTCAACAGTGAACTGGGAGCTACTCCGGGGGCCCTAGGAGAGAATAAAGGAGGCTTGCTGGTAACATCAGGTGCAAGGTATGACTGAAGCAACGTGATAGAGAGGACTTGGAATAAACTACATGGGAGTGTGAGTCAGGAAGACTCACTGTGTTGTGCTGTGCTGTGTTTCATTATTCCAGTGGCCCTCTCTTATCTCAAGCCAAGGGGACCAGGAGAACATGGATTTGGTACAAGTTGCCACACCATCCTTGCAACAGCACTGAGAAGTAACGAGACTTGATCCCCCCAAGGAGGCTAAGGCGCACCAGGAGGAGGCAAGTTATGGGAAGTACAAGGAGAGCCTTCATAAGAAGGGAGTGATGAGCCATGATGTAATGGGACAAGGCAGTAGCTAATTCTTCAGGATCCAGATCCCAAAGGAATGGGATCAAGGCAACAGATGGAGAGATTTCAGGGCCTTTCTTCCTAGAAGAGAAGATAATGAAAAGTAAAGAATTCAGACTTTATTTTTAACTCCCCTAATTCTGTTTTCTTATCTATAAAACAGGGTACAGATTTAATACCCATCTCCAAAGCAATAATAGACTCAGAATGTGACAGTGTCAAGATGTGAACCTCACACCTTCAACCCGGTGCCATCTGCAAACCCTGCCCACTGCCCAGCACTACTGATCTCCCAGCTTGCTGAGGCCTTACAAAGACGTAGCCATACCTCAGAGCAGGCCTCAGAGGGGAGCCCACTTAACTGTTTTCTCCTACTCGGGCCACAGCAGAGACCAGAGCCAGCATCTCTCCAGAGCACGTTTTTCTCCTCTGGGGCATCTCGCATGCCTGTTGGTGCAGTACAAGCAAATAGAGCGTGTGTTCCCCAAGTCTGCAAGCCAAGTGCAGACTGGCAACATGGGTGTGAGATTAATGGCTCTGCTGTGCAACAAAGGCCTTCCTGCACAGTGGCAGAATTCAATATGCAAACCCCACCACCCTGGCCTCGGACCCACCCTCCTCACTCGGTGGACAGAGGCAGCTCGAACCCATAATGTATGCACGCTTCAGCTGCTGGGCTCAAGTTATTATTCATTACGGTTTTCTATTACCCAGTGATAAATGACGCCCCCAGGCTGGTGTTGCCCCCAGAATGCTTATTACTGCTCACTTAAGTAGGCGTTGATTTAGCTTAAATCGGTTGTTCTGTTCAGCCCAGACATGGGTCTGCCCCGGCACTGCCTAGAAGACTTCCTTCACTGGGCTTAATTGAATTCTAACTGCTCGGGGCCTCCTATTAGGGAAAGGTGGGGTAGGAGGCCCCATGTGGGGCCACAGGGTGGCCCAGGCCCCAGCAGTCTCTCTAGCCCTATGCAGTCCTAATTTGATAAGGGTCTTCCCTTTGACTCCAGCCAATAAATTTTGACAAGAAACTCCAATTAGGCCAGACAGAATTTCCAAAATGGACTGAGCTCACAGGACAATGATAAAAATCTCAGGTAAAAACAAGCTTAGGGTGCTAATGTGACTACTCCTGAGCCCTGCCTCTGGATTGGGCCCCTCAGGAAATGGTATCTATGTGCTGTCCAGATCTATCCATCAAGTTCTTTGCCAGAGTTGACAGAGCTGGCCTGGCCCTCTGTAAGAATCCAAGTGAGCAGAATCAGCCCAGAGGAAAGCTCTGCAGGAGAACGTGGTGGCCTCAACCACCAGACCCTCACGCTTTGTGCATGTGGCACCGATCAGCACACAGGCTGTGCCAGGCGCAGGGCTGGGTGCTGGGCACCCACCAAGGAACAAAACAGAGGGGATCTCTACTATCACCAAGGTCACATCCTAGAGTTCAGATTATTAATCATTGATTATGTACCAGATATGCTTTAAGGCCTTTACTGGTAGTACCCAACTGTCAACACAATCCAGTCCTATTTTTCAGTTTCACAAAGAAAAATAAATAAATAAAACAAAACTGAGTCTTGGAAACATTCAATGATTTGCCCAAAGTCACTAGCAAGATGGAAGGTCAAAGAATGGTGAGCAAGAGTTGAAATTACAACCATGGCTGGTTTGTGTCGCCATACAGAATCACACACCATCTCCGCCCAGCAGGTTAGAGGTTACAATGTGCTTTTCACATTCAGCGAGGATCCTCATTACAACCAGCTAGACAGTAGGTGTTAATGTGCCAGAGCTACCCTACGTGTTGGATATAACTCAACCCACTGACTTTCACTGGAACTAACCCTTTAGGCCGGATATCTTTGTCTTCCATTTTACAGGTAAGGAAAGTAAGGCTCACCTAGATAAAGGAATTTGCCAACATAATTCAGGCACAATTAACAAGTAGCTGAAAATGGAATTAAAACTAGATAGGTGCTTGGGTTTCACCCGCTCCCTGAGTAAACTGTTAACCTCAGACCCAAAAAGGCTGAGACCTTCTCCCAAGTCCACTTTTTATTTGCTTGATTTTAACTTGTCAAAGAGCTCTGCTGGTGGAGGAAGAACGGAGAATGGCTGAAAGCCAGACACAGCCCAAGCTGGCACTGAAAGTAGACAGAAAATACAATCGCTCTCGACTGGACAGATAACAAAAATGTTCCAAACCAAGGGTCGCATCCAAGTGTAGTATCCCAGCTTTTGCTTTATTTCTGTTTTAACTAAAAGTGGTCAATTGAACATCAGAGTGCTTCCCTACTATGCGTAAAGTCCTGGGTTCACTCACTAGCATTGCAAAAAATGAAAATGGAAGGTTTCATTATCAGAAGTTTGTTTTTAAATGCAATTTTCCTCTCTTCCCCCAAAAATACTGGTTTTGTTTTGGGTGGTACCAGGGATTGAACTCAAGGCTTTGCTCTTGCCAGGCAAGTATTTAGTCCACTGAGCTATCTCCCCTGCCCCCAATACTGTTTTTTAAATTCTCTTTGAGACAGACTTTCACTATTTAATTCTGGCTGGCCTTGAACTCATTTTGCAACCCAGGGTGGCCTTGAACTTATATCTGGGATTACAGGCAAATGTCCTTATACCCAGCGTCACCACCCCCCTACAATTTTTTTTTTTTTTTTTTTTTTTTTTTAGTTCACTGCTCAACCCCTGGGAGACCCAGCAATGTGTAGAAACAGGCATGGTTTGGGCAGAAAGGAAAGGCACTAAGTTGCCCAGAAAGATGGCTTATCTTCCAGATGTGCTGCATCTGCAGGCCCCAAGGACAGCCCAGGTTGGTAGTTTTCCAGTGCAGCTCGGCACATACACAGGTGTCCACCAAGCCAAAGCTGGACCCCTCACCGCTCTGATGCAGGGCATGGAAAACATCTCCTTACCCAAGGTCACCTTTGGCTGCTCACTAGGCTCAGCCACAGAATTATTCATCAGCTTTTTAAAAAAAAAAAAACAAAAAACATCATTTTCATCATAAAAGCAATATAATTATATCACAGAAAAACTGAAAAAGAGAAAAAAAGAAACAAAAACAGTCCATATTCTGTCAAAGCCACTATTAGCATTCTTGGAGTATTTCTTTCCTGAGCCCTAGTTTCTGCCTCATTGTAACCATGAACTCATAATTTGTACATTCCTTTGTTGTTGGATTTTTTTTGCCCTAAGACCACATCCTAAGCATTTTTTACTTCATCTCCAACCTAAATAATCACCATTTTAGTGACTGTTCAGGATCCCACAAAGTACCGCTACCATCTGCTTAGCTGTTCTATGGGTGAGCGTTTCACAAATGTAAGCAATGATACAATGAACATCTCCATACTCGGCTTTCTTCTCCAGTGTTTGGAATCCTACCTTTCCAACACAAAAGAAGGGAGCGCCCTTTTCAATCAGCAGTCAGGGAACAAGCCTAGGAGAAAGGTGGGCCTCAGTGTAGTCAGTGCTGATGTTATCTTCCTAAACCTCTTTTAACAGGCTGACTAAAGACTAAGGAGAAGAAGGGTAAAGGAAGGAAGGGGGAAATGCCTCTTTGTTCTAATTTGCTTCTTTGTGAGGTCCAAGGGGAGGCAGGTGGGACCACATCACTTTTAGGAGGTTTATATTCAAATGAATTGTGGTTGAAAATTAACACAGCCACTACCTGGGTTAGGGTGCATTTTCTCTAGCCCAACTCACTCTTCTTACCTAATAAAGTGCTGACAACATTCCTCCTATCAGCAGAGTTGCTGTCAGGATTCCATGAAAACATGTTTTAAAGTCCAGTTCCTGGCACTAGCACCACGTGTTTCTGGTTGCAGTATATCAACAACTTTTTTTTTTTGGAAGTATGGGGGATTGAACTAAGGACCCTGCGCTTGCCAGGCAAGCTCTTATTCTACTAAGCTATCTTCCCAGGGCCTATCAACATCTTTGAAGCACTAAAAAAGTCACACTCCTCCCTGAGTAAACAATGTGAGGGCTCTGGGGATACAACAATTGGCTGTTCTAGAAGTTCCTGTCACATACACAAGGCATAAACATGGGCAACACCACTGGTGAGAGTTACCGTAAAGCTCAAGGGAGGTAATGCTGCCCTAAAATAAAGGAGACAGAGCCAAGCCACATCTGGGGATACAGGGAGAAAAAGACATCGTGGCAAAAATGCAAGTGGCCCTGCACTGCAAGGGGCTGTGTTCTGGTGGGGAGCCACGGGACCCATCAGGTAAAGAACTGTCACAAGCGACAGCCAGAAAGTGAAAATTTCACTCAAAATGGATATGAGAAACAGCAACTAGACCCACCGGATGCCTGGGCTATACACCTGGCCACACTGCTTGTGACATCTGATTGCAGGGAGAGCCTGCTTTCAGGAACTCTGCTGGGTCTCCAGCCCTTCTCATCAAAGCTAACATTCAACATAGCCAGGCCAGAAGAGCGCTCGAAGGGCAAAACTTTCTTACAGTTCACTCTTCTTACTCTTTTGTATAGAAGGATGCTAATAAATAAGACCAACCCCACGCAGAACTCCAGAGCACTAATCTGTCCCTTGTCACACTGGAGCATCCCGGCACACTGAGACAGACAGCGCTGTACCTTGCCAGGAGAATCCCCTTCTCAGTCTCCCTTCTTCCTTTCGATAGCTATCCTGCTGCTGGCACAAGCAGATGGGTCTCAGCTCCATACAGGAACTTTTGACAGAAACCATATACCCAGACTTAAGGCCCCTCTGTCCTTCAGCATCAAGCACTCTGCCCTCTCCAATTCTAACCAACAGTGCGTTCTTTATTTTCCCTCACAGCCCTGTCTATCCTCACTTCCTGTTTAACTGCAACCTTGTCTTATCACCTGTACTCACTGGTAAGTGGCAAATTCCTTGAGGGCGGGGGTATAATTCGCTTGTTTTCTTTGCTCCTGTTCACATACCCACTCCAAAGTAACTGAGGCACACACACACAGACACACACACAACAACAACAACAAAAGTAGAGTTTTACCTTGACACAGGTGAGATCCAATCACCATAAACCAGATACAGACTAAAAACCCAAACACTTAAGCATCCTCAAGCCTCTTTCCTTTCTCCCCCTTCCTGTCTCTTCCTCCTCTCCCTTTTTCCTCCCTCCATCTTTCCTTTCTCTTTCATTCTCTCTACCTTTACCCCTCTCCCTTGCTTTCTTCCTTCCCCTTTCTTTCCCCCTTTCTTGTGCATGCCAGGCCTCCTGTCTGGCCTTGGACATACACACACACACACACCCATTGTCCTTTTCCCCCATGCAAGCCAGCCCTCCTCATTCAGAGCCCAGCGCAGCCTCCCTACATTTCTGTTCAACTCAGCAGCTTCGAGTGATTCAGGTTCACTCCAGTCTTGATTCCAAATTTTAAAAGACTGAGAATAGGACTGGCCCAGCTCGTGTCAGCTATCCACTGGTCTAAGATTGCCCATGGTAGCTAAGATTTATAAGGCTCTTCCTAAGCACCAGGAATACTCCAGAAGCTAAAATGCATTCACTCATTTAATCCTTCCAAGTAGCCTTGGAGGTTTGTGCTATTCTAAGCCTCATTTTACAGATGAAGTTAAGCACTATGAAAAAAGTCTAATTTCTGTGACCAAATTCATATAGCAGGTAAATGATGGAGCCAGGACATAAACCCAGGAATTCTGACTTCAAAGGCCAAGGTGTTAACTAAACCTTAACTAGAATGTAGATCTAGGACACTAAGGACAGCGGAAAGTCCACTGGGAAAGTTATCAAAGAAATGCCATCCTTGAAAACTCTTTACTCTTGCTCAAAGCAGTGGGGTATGGCAGGGATGGATGGATGGATGGATGTGCGGATAAGTGGGGGATAATCAGAGGATGGATGGATGGATGGATGGATGAACAGATGGATGGAAATTAGACAGTAATATCTTCTTACAGCTCAGCCCATTCCATGGCAAAGGACTTTATCAGGTAAAAAGCAATTCTAGAAGTATCTTTGCTGTGTAGAGGGAATATGGAAAAGGGAGTCTAGTGCTCTGTGTTCCAAGGATTTGGTGCTAAAAAGACAAATGCTCGAATTCTTAGGTAGAAAATGACCACCTTGCAGAGCTTGCCTTAATTCATGGGATTCTCTCAGAAAAAGGGACATGGTCAGGCCATATGGAAAGGGTAAAGAATGGGGCTGTTAGAGATTTCCCTCTGGGCCAGATGGCATTGTGATAAGGGGCTACTGAGGTGAAAGAGGGGGAGGAACACTAAAATGTTCTCAAGTCAGCATGAAAACACTCCCTGGGCCAAGGTGAGTGCAAGAGCTGAAGAACACCCACCTTCTGAACACAGGACAGGGGTGGACTGGTAACCAATCCACGGTGACTAGAGGAGACTACAGACTGGAGCCAGTTGGGTTAGGCCCTCAGAATGCTGGCACTGCTCAGCATGGGGAGAGAGCAAGGTAAACTCAACAAAGACTTGACTCAACAGAAGTGTGCATCCCCTAACTCTGGAACTGTAACTTAAATACCTCCTCCAACGTACTTCCTGAAGTCCCATAAGCCACCACTCATCCCCAGGTGGGGAACACTTGACTAAGTCCCTCTTCCTTTTCTTAGCATTTTCCGTGATTCCCAGGATGGCACATCTTTGCTTCCTATGTGTCCCAAACATAAAATATATTCATCTGCTTCAATTGCTTCATTACTCAACTCTTCAGCCAACCTGAAAGATGTGCTCACTGCCTCCTAGCTGTATCTCCCACAATCCCTTGCACCAGGCACAATGGCCACCTGTTAGCTTATCCAGCAAGCCTGTCCCAACCTCTCTATTCTCTCTACCTGGATACTCTGCTTCCCCAATATCCCAACTGCTCAGAAATCATGTGTGAGCAAGGACACACATGCACACTCAGGCACAAACCCACACCTCTTAACTCTCCTTCAGATCTCAATCTCCTTAGAATGTCTCCCAGACCTTGGGTCTTCAGATCAGTGTGAACATTGCAGATGGCTGTGTTCCGCTCCCCTGCTATATAACAAGCATTCTTATTAGGTCACTATGGATTTTCTAGTTGGAGGTGAATGTTGGATTTTCTAGAGCACAACAATTATTGAATGAGTGACACCTAAGCCCCCTCTTCATCTGCATCCCCTTCTCTGCTTCTGAGACCAGCCTATTCACTACTTTATCCCTTCAAGCCACTCTTCTACTGTAGTCACCAATCCACAGCCATTCTCAGAAAGCTTCAGCCAGGGCTGCCTTCTGTACAATGCCTGCCATTCCATCCCAGAACACCTCACCTCTCTGAGGTTCAGAAGTTCCAACGCCCTCGCCCAAGGGAGTCTCCAATCCCTACCACTCTATGCAGCTGAGCACACAATGGTGGTTCCCCAGAAGAACTGAGTTGTTGTGATATTTTTGCTGTTCTAGACTGAATTATTATAGCCAAAGGGAGCCATTCATCAGCTTTGACACTGCAGGAAGCTTCCTAGGCAAACAGCTTTATTGCTGCATGAGATTAACCCAGACTGTAGTAATTTGTAACAAAGATAAGAAAATTGCACTAGTCTCTCAGAAATAAATCTGAATTCCAGAGTGGACAAAGGGGACTTCAACTTGGAATCTGCTATTTCAGATATAATCAAATTTATACCAGCCCCTGAAGAGTATAAAAAGCTAAGTGCATCTTATGGTTGGACCCAGCATGATGAAATCAATTAATCTGAAATTCCTGATAATCCAAAATTGCCAGCTCCACCTAACTTCTATGGAAGACTGTCTGGCCTATTTGAGAATCATCCCTGCACCCACCTACCTTCACGTTGTAGGAGACGTCAGGAGGAAGTGGGTGCAGACCTGATCTGAGGTCAGCGAGAGGCCTCTTACCAGCTGCTCGATCTTGGTGGAACATAGATGATAATCAGGGCCCCTCCATGGCTTTTGTGAGAATTGAACAAGAATGTGAAAGTTGAGGCCAGAGAGATAGCTCAGTAGAATAAGCACTTGCCTGGCAAGCACAGGGTCCTGAGTTCAATTCCCAGTACAATTCAAAAAAAAGACCATAGACGTCAGTTTATTTTCTGGTTTTTTAAAAAAATGTATTTAGTACAGGATCTATAGGGTCTCACTACACAGATTAGACTCCTAGTGATTCTCTTATCTTCAGCCTCCAAAGCACTGGAATCACAGGAGCGCACTATCATGCCCAGTCTCAGGCACTGTCTCAGCATGCCCTGGAGATGTGGCTTGCATGGCATGCTGGGGATCGAACCCTGATCGCTGTGCCTGCCTAAGCAGGCACTTTAATCCACTGAACTATCTGGTTGACCCTAGACATCAGTTACTAATGACAGCTGGTCAACCTCATAGGTTCCACGGGCCAGAGTTTGTACAGTTGCTCCTGGGTGTGCCTTTTGTCCATATTCTTAAATCACAAAGAAGGCCCTGCCCTTAACTCCATCTACAGATGAAGGCCCAGAAGACCAGAGCAGTCATGGAATGTATCCAAGGCCACACGCCAACAAGTGATGTGGCACAGACGTGAACACCTACTCTTGACTGCTACACAGTGCTTTCCATGTGCAGCAGCAGGCATGATGCTGGCCGCAGGGATTAGAAAGATGATAGCTTTGTGGTGGCACATGCAGCTGGGCACACGGTGTGGCTACAGTAATCCATGAGTAAGTACCTTTGACATAGCAATAATGAGCAATACTTATCATGATACTTGGACGTGCCAGTAGTTTCACACCCATCACGCCCATCTCATCCACTTCACACCCAGCTCTCTGGTACTCACATGACCCAGAGGGGAAAGTGGACATTGCTATTACCCCCTCCCATGAGTGAGGGAACAGGCTATGATCACACACAGGTAAGCAGCCAAGCCAGGAGCTTAAGTGGAACTGTAGACTTCCTCCTTTATTACAGGATGAGATCCTGTTATAGTTCAGATTAAAAAAAAAAAAAAAAAAGTTCCCCCAAAGGCTCCTACGATCAGAGGCAGGGCTTTTGTACAGTGATCAGATCATAGGGTTGCCGATCTCATCAATGATGAAATCATGGCTGATTGTGCAGTCAGGAGGCAGGGCCACACTGGAGCAGGCAGGGCACTGGGGCTGCAGCCGGCAGGGAGCGCCCTGTCCAGGCCCTTCCTCGCCCTGTGGCTCTCTCCAACCTGCTCAGCTTCCTGGCTGCCATGAGGTGAGCAGCTGTCTGCTGCAATGCCATTCTGCTATGTTTCTGATTTAAAGCCAGCTGACCATAAACCGAAACTCTTACCATAGCCAAAATAATCTCTTCCTCCTTTGAATTGTTTTTCTCTCAGGTATTTGGTCACAGTAACAAAATGTTAACTAACACAGATGTCACAGGAAAGGCCAGAAAAGTGAAGAAAATTGGGACACAAAAAGAGGCCAAAATCTTCTTACAATAGGTAACTCCTAAGCTGGGAGTTGGTTCAGCAAACAAATATAGAAATCAAGCAAATTCTCATAGTGCCCTGGGACCCAGAATGACCCAACCCATCCTGTGCTGGGCACAGGACGCTAGTGAGCTGCACCAAACTGGCTGTGCCCGCTCATGGGGAAGGCAGGGCCTCGTGCCACTCTTCCTGTCATCCAAGCCCACACTATTCAGGACCAGAGCAGGCATCAGTCCTCAAGTATGGGCTTGAGCTGAGTCCAGAGACACTTGGACCTCAAAGAGACTTTGACGGTTGGGTCACCCGTTTCTCATTTTAGAGGAAAGAAACTGAGCCCCAGTGGAGGAAGAACTCACTGAGCCTTTTCAGATTCCACATTGCTGTGAGCCAAGGGTCCCCAGCACAGGTTGCAGGGCGGAAGTGGCCTGGAGCCAAGAGCCCTCACCCTGGTGTACACAGGATCTGGGCTGGGTGTGAGTGAAGGCAGTGACTGTGCAGAAGCCGGTAGGGGGCAGCAGTGTAGGATGGAGGTTGTTCCCAGATCAGTCTCCCTGACTTCGTATGCTGAACAAGTTAACCTCTCTGACCCTCAGTTTCCACATTTGGAAAATAAGGACAGTAACACCCACCATAAAATTATTGAGGATTAAAAAAGCCATGCACATGAAGAACTCAAAACAGAGATTGGCACACAGCAAATGCTCACAGAATATACTAATGACTTGGGACCCAGCTATCCCTTCTTTGCCAACACCAATCAGTAACCTATTGAGCCAGTTCCTCTCTCCTCACCCCATTCATCACTGCCCTTCCTACCTCTTAGAGCAACAGGAAGCTAGGAACTCTGCAAAATTGGCAAGAGGAAGGTGAGGGGTTGGGTGGGGGTGTCAGCCACACCAAGATGGCCTAAACTGTCAGATAAGATAGAAAAACATGAAGAAGACATTTTTTTTTCACACCATCCCCCCTTGAGAAGACAAGCCCACTCAGAAGTTATGTGGTATTAAAAAATACATAAGTAAATAGAGGCAAATAGAAAGGAAACTCAATTTTTTTTTTGTCTCATTATTATCTTAAAACTCTGTGTCACGTCCCTGCTTAACTCTGCACAGAGCCACACTAATCACTCAGTGTCTGTATGAGCCCTAAACTCACCTACTCTATATCATCCTTCTTCAAGACTGAGGACCTGGGGCTGGCAAGATAGTTCAGTGGACTAAGTGGTTGCTTAGGCAAACACAGGGACTGGGGTTCAATCCCTGGTACTGCATGCTGCGCCAGCCTCGTCCCCAAGTGCGCTGAGTGGCCACTGAGTCTGGGCATGGTAGCGCATGCCTGTAATCCCAGCGCTGAGAAGGCTAAAAACAGGAGGCTCACTAGGAGTCCAAGCTGGAGTGAGATCCTGTACCAAATACATATAGAAGTAGACAGGTTTCAAATGCACCCTCTTTACTGTTCTCACATACCCATAGAGTCTGGAAAACAGGAAAATATGCTCTAGGATTTTCAGAGGAGCCACAGAATCTTCCTATTGCTGCCTATTAAAAAGTGGTTTGGGTGGTTCCTTTTGGAAACTTTATAGGCAATTTCCCCAAAATGCATCCAGTTTAGAGATAAGCACAACCTGGGTCGTGCTGCCAAGAACTCTAAAGCTCTCCCTTCTTTAGGGTCCATCAAGACATCTCTTTCATACTTTGCCTGGAAAGAAAGTAAATATTTTTCAATGAAATTCAGCAATCAATTAAACACCGTCTCTCTTTAATACGAACGTTGAACCAACAGCGACTGCACATTCCAACAAGAATATTTAAAGCAATTAAACTTTACCTACTTTTAAAACAAATTCTTTTAAATGCTAATGACCATTGTTTTCGCACTTCATAAGTAAAATTTTGTGTCGAGCAAGGTTAGATGATTGCAATGATTTAATTGTACTTCGCAAAGAAAGAAAAATGTTAAGAAAAAAGCTAAGATGGACCTCTTACCACATTCCTAGCGCAAAATGTCCTGTAACAATAGAAGCGTGATTTGCTGAAATTAAAATGCTATTATGGTGAAATTAGGGCTTCAATATTTTTAGCAGCTTTAATAGGCCTTGCATTTTAAGGGACATCTGATAATAGATAATTACATTTCATCTTAAAGAAACTGAGTTGTTTTCTTAAGGAAAATACTTTTCTTTCTTCCAGAGAGGTTAAAGCCCAGCCATCATTAGAAGCAGCACCAAGCCCGAGGTTCCTGCATCAGCTTGGGAAATAGAGATTAGCATATAAATAGCCTTCGGTGCCTGCTTGATTCCAGCTATTTTGCGTTTCAATGTGGCATCAGAATGCACTTAGCAAGAAATGTTCGAGAGGAGAAAGAGGTTTGTAATATGTCGCTTTTATAGAGGGGGGAACTTTAAGTATAAAAGATCATCCACTCCTCTGTGAGCTTTTTTTTCTGTATCCTTTCAATGCCCCAATTACAGACTCCAAGGAGCCCACAAGCCCCCTCGAAGAGAGCCTTAGTTTACACCGCAGCTCTCTTTGGACTGGGAAAATAAGTCAAAATGGTGCACAGGAAATAAGATAAATATGTGGGCTTCCTCCCTGACTAGGTGGGGGCTCTGGGGGGCACAGCCATGCCCTTTCTCCTCACCCCCTTGCTACCCATCAGCGGCGGGGACATGTACAGCTCCTCCAGGACCCGTTTGCTGGAGCGATGAGGGAGACTCCTGGCTTTCTGCCTGGAGGCGAGCTTCTCTCCTGGGAAATCGCTGGGACTGGGCCTGGAGCCTGAGCTCGCCGTTGCCTCCTCTTCCCATCCCCCTCCTACCTACAGAGAGAGACAGAGAGAGAGAGAGAGAGAGAGAGAGAGAGAGAGAGAGAGAGAGAGAGAGAGAGAGAGAGAGAGAGAGAGAGAGAGA
>PVKA01018593.1:24710-37091 GCA_004027165.1 Ctenomys sociabilis | reverse complement strand
AATATCCTGTCCAACCACCACCAGCACAAATCCTGTTTCTCATAGATTTATACTGAAGCATGGCATATCCATCCCAACAATGCTGTTCATATACACACATCATGATTCTTCCCTTGCATACCTGTTTTTTGTCTAGACCTGACAAAGATGAGTACTCATTTATCATTAAACCAATTTAGGTGCCTGAACTCAGCGACACTATCCAACACACTCTAGTATTCCACAATAATAGTGAGTTATCTGAAGAAGTTGTCAACTGTATCCATTTACAGCTTAACTTATTATTATGGCTCCGCATTATATACCGCATTTTTGTACTTATCTGTTGGATGGTTAAGACCAAAATGAATAAAGACCTATATAACAAAAGATGTACGTTTTGTTTCTGTTGAGGTCAGTGAAGTCCCCTCACGGTGTATCTTGTAATCCTGTACTGCACTCTGTAGATCCATTGTCTGTGTCATCCATGTGGATGAGTCACGGTCAATGCTTGACCAGTTTGCTCTCTGAGAGAGCCTGAGAGAAAGTTTTCTCTCCATGTGACTCTACCCAGGCACAATGTAAATAACTGATCTCCTTGCTCTGTGGCTCCATAATCTCCTTGTTCAGAAAATTAGGGGCTCCACTGAGTTTCATGATGTTGCAGTACAGGTTCTCCTATGTCCTGAGTCTTCGCTGACCTTGAAAGGCTAGGGCCAAAATGTTGGTTGGCCTTGTGGCTCTTCTATTTCTCCAACTCTGATTTGTGAACTTAGGTTGTTAACCATCCATCAGAAAAGCTGATTAGTATCCTGCAGCATATACCATTCACTTTGCCTTATCTGACTCAATTGATTTTAGTTGTTGTACGTTTCCTTTTGTATTTCTGCTTTTCGCTTGTTATACTAGGGAGACTATATGATATTTACACATGTGTGTCTGGTTTATTTCACTTATGAGTATATGTTCAAGTGGCACCCACTTCAGTATAAATACTTCAAACTTATCATTCTTAACAGCTGAGTAATACTCCATTATATAGAAAAACCACATCTTTTTCAACCATTCCTCATGTGATGGACATCTTGGTTGTTTCCAAGATTTTGCTATAACACATTGTGCTGCTATAAACATAGGTACACATATATCACCATGATACAATGTTTTCAGTTCTAATGGGAGAATTCCCAGTAGGGGGATGGCCAGCTTGAATGGGATTTCCAGTCCTACTCTTTTGAGGAGTCTCCACACTGATTTACACAATGGCTGTACCAGTCTACATTCTCACCAGCAGTGGAGAAGTGTTCCCTTTCCCCACAACCACATCAAAATTTATTGTTGGTTGATTTCCTTATGATAGCCATTCTTTCTGGAATGAGATGGTGTTGTTTTTATTTGCATTTCACAAATGGCTAGCGATGTGGAGCATTTTTTCATATATTTATTCACTTCTTTAATTTCATGCTCTGATAGGTGTGTATTCATTTCAGACGCCCATTTCTAAATTGGGTCTTTAAATTTGATGGCCCTGAATACTTCAGTTCTTTATATATTCTAGACAGGAGACCTTTGTTTGATTGCTTATTAGTTAGGATATTTTCAAAATTAGTGGGTTGTCTTTTCACTTTGTTGACAATTTCTTTTGACATGCAGAAGCTCCTCAAGAAGAGTTGATCCCAGTTGATTCTTTCAAGTGTTTCCCATGCAAATACATGTTTGTTCATGAACTCTTTAACAACCCCTATGTCTTCAAGAGTGCCTCCTACTTTCTCTTCCAGGAGATTGAGTGTTTCTGTTTTAATGTTTACATCTTTAATCCAATTTGAATTTAGATTAGTACATGGTGATAGAGCTGGGTCAATTTTTAGTTTTCGGCATATAGAAATACAGGTTTTCCAGCACCATTTATTAAAGAGGCTATCTGTCTTCCAGTAGGCTTGTTTTGGCCCTTTGTCGAAGATCACATGGTTGAGTGTGTTTATAGGTGCCTCTGCATCTTCTAATCTATTCCATTGATCCTCAGATCTATTTCGAGGCCAATACCAGGTTGATTTTGTCTCAGTGGCTTTGCAGTACAATTTTAAGTCAGGAATTGTGATGCCTCCTGCCTTGTCTTTATTGGCCAAGATTGCCTTTGGTACTCTAGGTCATTTGTGGTTCCAAATAAATTTTAGGAATGATTTCTCTATATCTGGGAGGTATGTTGGTGGCAGTTTGATAGGGATTGCATTAAATCTGTACAGCAATTTTGGGAGTATGGTGGTCTTCATGACGTTGGTTCTTCCTATCCAGGAACAGGGAAAATCTTTCCATTTTCAGAAATCCTCTATAATCTCCTTTCTTAGGGTGTTGTAATTTTCTTTGAAAAGATCTTTGACTTCCTAGGTTAAATGAATTCCAAGGTATTTCATTTTCCACCATTGTAAAAAGTATTGTTTCCATTGTTTCTCTTTCATCTGCTTGTTATCTGTGTAGAGGAATGCTACTGACTTTTGAGTACTGCATTTTTATTCTGCTATGTGTCTGAATTTCTGTATTAGTTCTAGTAGTTTGTTGGTGGAATTTTTGGGTCCTCCAAGTAAAGTATCATGTTATGTGCAAATAGTGATAATTTAACCTCTTCTTTACCTATTCTTATTCCTTCTATTTCTCCCTCTTTTCTAATGCCTGTTGCTAATGATTCCAAAACTATATTGAATAGGAGGTGTGATAGAGGACATGTTTGTCTTGCACCTGATTTAACAGTAAAAGAATTCAGTTTTTCTACATTTAGGATATATGAGCTTTTGGGTTGTCATAGATGGCTTTTATCAAGGTAAGGTAGAGTCCATCTATTCCAATTTTCTGTAGGACTTTGAATGTGAATGAATGTTGGACTTTGAGCCAAGCTTTTTCTGCATCAATTGAGGTGATCATGTGGTTTTTAGATTTCAGTCTATTAATTTAGTGTATTACATTTATCAATTTTCAAATATTGAACCATCCTTGCATCCCTTGGATGAATCCTATATGGTCATAGTGTATGATCTTGTTTTTTGTTTTTTTTTTTTCTGCTTTAACTTTTTTATTTTATTTTATTTTTTCATATTTATTTTTAATCTCATCTGGTTAAACTATTTTTCGTATCTGCTTTGTAATGTAAGTATTAGGACATTCAGTAAAGCATGGCTATAATTAATAAGCAGAAAAGCTTCACCATCATATGTTCCTTAGCTGAGCATTTGAGCAATCCTAGACCCTTGGAGTGCCCAGGACAGACCACCCAGATTGGCCAAGTGTTACCAAGAAGAACAGAAAACACAATTTAGTCCAACCACAGGTTTTTTAAGACCAGTTGAAAACTTGAAGCTGACAGGGGTCTACCACATTTATGGATTACTTTTCTGTTTCTTCTTTTCTTTGGTTTTTTGGTTTATTGAAGTACAAATATCAATGAGACAGTTTTAAGATACCTTGACAAGATGGATTTGATAAACTAATACATTGCAAACTGTTTTCATAATGTTTTGGTATCATAGAAGGTGCATACATGTTATTATACTTACAGACATTATTATATTATACAACAACTAAAATCAATTGAGTCTGATTAGGCAAAGTGAATGGCATTTGCTGCAGGATACTAATCAGCTTTTCTTCTGGATGGTTAACAACCTAAGTTCACAAATCAGAGTTGGAGAAATAGAAGAGCCACAAGGCCAGCCAACATTTTGGCTCTAGCTTTTCAAGGTCAGCGAAGACTGAGGACATAGGAGAACCTGTACTGCAACATCATGAAACTCAGTTGAGCTCCAAATTTTCTGAACAAGGAGATTATGGAGCCACAGAGAAAAGGGATTGAAGTTCTATATTGTGCCTGGGAAGAGTCACATGGAGAGAAAACTTTCTCTCAGGCTCTCTCAGAGAGCAAACTGGTCAAGCATTGACCGTGACTCATCCACATGGATGACACAGACAAAGGATCTACAGAATAAGGTACAGAACTACAGGATCAACCCTGGGGAGACTTAACTGACCTCATAAGGAACATTATGTACATGTTTCGGTATATAGCTCTTGCTCTGTCTAGGTCTTAACCATCCAGCAAAAATGTATAAAAATGAAGTACACACCACAGGGCCATAATAATAAGTTGAGCTGTAAATGGCTATGGTCAACAACTTCTTCAGATAACTCACTATTGTTGTGGAATGCTGAACTGTGTTGGATTGGTTGTTGAGTGCAGGCACCTAAAGTAGTTGAATAACAATGGAGTGCCCATGTTTGACAGGTGTAGACAAAGGAAGGAGTATAGAAATGAAGAATCATGATGTGTGTGTATAAACAATACAGTGGGGATAGATAACGCCATGCTTCTACATAATCCTGCGAAAGGCAAGATTTGCACTAACGGTGGTTGGACAAGACATTATGTCAGCTTCTAGTAGTATGGACAACCATTAGGAAAATAACAAGGTAGAAAGTATTAATTATTGAATCTTAGATGTAATTCAGGTATAAAAGTAAAATACACAAACAACTACACTCTCTTAATTTACTGATTAGAGACATAGTGCATGATCTTCTTGATGATTTGCTGTATTCTATTTGTTAGGATCTTATTGAGTATTTTTGCGTCTATGTTCATGAAGGATATTGGCCTGTAGTTCTCCTATTTGGTTGAGTCTTTCCCTGGTTTTGGAATAAGTATAATACTTGCCTCCAGAAATGATTTTGGGAGGACTGCTTCCTTTTCAATTTCATTGAAGAGTTTGGGGAGTGTAGCGATTATATCTTCTATAAATTTAGTGTAGAATTTACCAGTGAATTCATCAGGACCTGTACTTTTTTTGTCAGTAGGCTTTTTATTTCGTATTTTGTTGGCTGTTATTGGCTTATTGAGAGTTGTTATATCTTCTTGGTTCAGTTTTGGTAATTTGTACCTTTCGAAGAATCTGTGCATTTCTGCTGTCTCTTCTATTCTGTGAGCGTAAAGATTCTCGAAGTAACTATTGATAATCTTCTGAATTTTAGCTGGGTCTGTGGTGATCTCACCCTTTTCATTCCTTATTTCATGTACTTGAATTCCTTCCTTCCTCTTTTTGATGAGTTTGGCTAGAGGCTTATCAAGTTTATTAAGTCTTTCAAAGAACCAACTTCTGGATTTGTGGATTCTTTGAAGTGTTTTCTTCATCTCAGTTGTATTAATTTCTGCTCTAAGCTTTATGATTTCTTCCTGTATTAGTGCTCTGGGTTTCATTTGCTCATCTTTTTCTAGATGTTGGAGGTGCAACATTAGAGAGTTTATTTGTTCCCATTCTGTTTTCCTAATGTGTGAGTTCATAGCTATGATTTTCCCTCTAAGAACTGCTTTCATCACATCGCATGAATTCCAGTAAGTTGTGCTTGAATTTTCATTGAATTGTAGATATTGTTGAATTTCTTGTTTAATTTCTTCTGTGACTCATTGATTGTTGAGTAGGGTGTTGTTTAATTTCCATGAATTTAGAGGGTTTTTCTGGTTTCTTTTGTCATTTAGTTCCAGTTTCATTGCACTGATAATATGCATGGGATAATTTCTGTTTTCTTGCATATACTTAACCATGTCTTCTGGACTAGTATGTGGTCTATTTTGGAAAATGACCCATGTGCAGCTGAAAAAAATGTGTGTTCAATTGTAGTTGGGTGGAACACTCTGTATATGTCCACCAGGTCCATTTGTTCCAAGCTGTGGTTCAGTTCTGTTACTTCCTTGCTAATTTTTTTGTCTGGCTCAGCTATGTTTTTGAGATAAGGGGATGTTAAGATCTCCTATTAAGATTGCATTCTGAGATATTAGATTTTTCATGTCCATTAAGATTTGTCTTAAATAGTTGGGTGCTCCTGTGTTTGGTGCATAAATATTTATGAGTGTTACCTCTTGCTCTTGAATTTTTCCCCTGACTAAAATGTACTGGCCTTCTTTGTGTTGTTTGGTCATTCTTGCTTTGAAGTTGAGACTGTCTGAGAACCGAATTTCTACTCTTGCTTTTTTCTGAAGTGTTGGGGCATGTAGTATTGTTTTCCATCCTTTGAATTTGAATCTATGAATGTCCTTTTGAGTTAAGTGTGTTTCTTGTATACAGCATATTTTTGGATTTTGGTCCCTAATCCACTGTACCAGTCTATTTCTCTTAATTGGTGAATTGAGTTCATTTAAATGGATGGTTATAATTGAAATGTGTTGACTAATGTTTGTCATGTTATTTACCACCTGTTGTTTACTCCTTTGTATCCTGTGTTTAATTATCTGTCCTCTTTACTGGGTTCCTTCCATTCTCATTTGTGGAGTTCTGGTCATTGTGGTCTCTCTCTAGAACCTCTTTCAGTAGCCTGTGTAGGGATGGCTTTGTCGTCATGAAATTCTTTATTTATTCTTTATCTTGGAAGTTTTCGCTTCTCCTTCAAACTTGAATGAGAGTTTTGCAGGGTATAGTAGTCTTGGCTGGAATTTGTTTTCATATATGGCTAGAAAAACTCTGCTCCATGTTCTCCTTGCTTTCATAGTTTGTGTAGATAAGTCGGTGTAATTTTGATGGGTTTTCCTTTGAATATGATCTGCTTCTTCTCTTTAGCAGCTTTCAGTATATTTTTTTTGTTTTGGATTTCTGGGATCTTTACTATTATATGTCTTCGTGTGCTTTTACTTGGGTTGAAGTTATTTGATGTTTTGTATGCTTTGATTACCTGAATGTTGGATTGTTTCCTCATTTTGGGAAGTTTCCTGCAATTACTTCTCCTTAAATTCTTTTTATGTCACTTTTATTGACTCATTCATTCTCATTGATGCCAATTAATCTCACATTGTTCATCCTGGCTTCATCTTGTAGGTGATGGATTATTTTTTCCTGCATTCTTGTTGTTTTTAAGAGATCCTTTCTCACCTTTTCACTAGCTGCACCAGCATCTTCAAGATGTGAAACTCTGTCTTCTCTTTCAGTCACATGGTTTTGTAGACTCGTGATTGATACTTTTAGTTCTTCTATATCTCTTTGACTCTGTTTCATGCATCCTATTTCTATTCTTTATTGCTAATTCAAAGAATCCATCATATTTCTCATCTCCTCTATTTTTTTTATCCCTGTCTTCTTTAATTCTTTTTCTGCAAAGTTTCTTCCAAGTTGGGTTTCCTCTCTATATCTCCATACTTGTTCGTGTATTTCAGATGCTATGATTTGAAAGATTTCTTTTTTTTTTCAAATAATTCTTTTTTGATTTCAGAAATTATTTCTGCTTTGAGTTCCTCATGACCTTTCTGCTGTTGTTTCTTTGCTTTAGATGCTCTTAATTCATACATTTCAATTGAATTGGTGCTCTCTGTACTTCTTCTGGGTGAGTATTGGTTTTCCTCCCAATGTTTCTGGATTTCATTCTTTATTTCAGATGCTATGTATTCAGATATTTCTTTTTTTTTTATTTCAGGAGTTAATTCTCGTCTGAGTTCTTCCATACCTTTCTGCTGTTGTTCCTTTGCTTCCATATCTGTTAATTTATTCATTTCAGCTGAGCTAGTGTTCTCTGCACTTACTGGTGGACTCTAGGACTGAGATTGCATTTGTTTCCTTGTCTTTGTCATTTTGTGTAGCACTGACCACTGACGTTTGGTGTAGAGCTTTGGTGGATCTATAACCTTAGCATGTAATGAGATTTGGGTGCCAGTCCATTAAGTTTGAGATGATCCAGTTATGCCTGTCCTGGATCTAGCTGTTGTGTTCTGTTCCTTTTTGCTACAGCTCCTGTGGTTCCGCTCTGTTGGTTCTTGGCCACGCTGCACTGTGTCTGTAGCCTCGGGATGGAATACGGGATGTCTTGGAAAGGGGATTGTTGGGAAAGGTCCCCCTGGAGCTCTCACTCACCTGCCAAGCTGCACTGGGTCTGGTCTGTGTGAAACCTTTTTAACAGAAAGATCATTTCTTTAACGTTTTAAATAGGGGAAGACATGAAGCGTGCAAACAGAACTTGTAATTTTAGAATACAAGTGTATGTGAATGTGAATGATTATGTATCTACGTATTTATATAGATATAGCAAGGGATTTTTAGATATTTATGTATATTTGTGTTTAAAAATTGTTTTACAGTGTTGAGAATCAAATTTAGAGCTTTGTGCATGCTGGATAATCACAGAAGCACTGAGCCACAACCTCCAAAATCAAAATGTTTTAAAAAGATGTTAAAGTGGTAATGAAGAAAATTCCTCCAATGGATACAAGTATTACTGTATTACACATCTGATGATTTTCATTTGCATATAGCAGAGTATTAAATTGTCTTACAAGCTTTATTTTCTTTCGCATCATTGCAATTGCAAGCATGCTTTCAAGGTATTCTCATTCTGCATTTGTGGAACCTAATTTCCACTAACTCCAAAATAATTCTTTCTTGAAATGTATTTCCACAAAATTATTTCCATGTCAGCCATACCTACCCAACCATTTTCCATCTCCTATTTTTTCTGGAGTTGACCACGCCACTGTAACTGTCTTTCTTAGCTGAACTGCTATGAACAGATCCAACATGGAAAGACTGGCCCCAAGGAGATTTAGGAGGTGGACTTTTAACAGTACTGTCTCTGTCAGTCAGAGCTCAGATGGTAGAAATTTAGGAGCTTTTGAAGAAAAAGGCGAAGGGTGTGTTACATAAGCAGGTTTGACCATACAATTGGATGGTTGGGTGACACCTTGGGCTACTGAAGGAATTCTACCATCTCAAGTTATATTGCAAAGGCACCATAGACAGGGATTTACATAAAGTGTATTTTCTTGCCTGCGAACATGCCCACTTGGTGTTGGCTAGTGTCCTGGGCAAGTTTTTAATTTGAAATTTTAACTTCCTCCTCTATAGAACCTCTATAGAGAGGTCATATTGTATCCTTTCCCTACCTAGCTAATATGGATACCTTAGAGATAAGAATTAGGCTAAAGGATGGTCAGTAGTTTGTACATTTCTTTCTCTGAAGCTCCTAACACATTTCTGAACCCAAGTATAGACTTAATGAATAATTGATTATTTAAACCAAATAACTGTAAAACAAATATAATTCATTTCCTGACTCCACAGACAGCATAAAAATTGCTGGTTATTGGAAGCTGTCTTTATTGCTGCATATTTCTTCAAATCAAAATATTAAAACTTTAGGGATGTAAGAGAGCTCAGTGGACTAAGCACTTATTTAGGCAAGCACAGAGACTGGGGTTTAATCCCTGCATCATTTGTCTTGCCAGCCCAGCCCCTGGGTGTGCTTAGTTGGCCACAGAGACCAGGCCTGGTGGTGCATACCAGTGCTGTGGAGGCTGAAAACAGGAGGATCACTAGGAGTTTGAGCTGCATAGTGAGACTCTGTACCAAATTCATTTTTAAAAAGTTAAAACATCAGTTATAGAAATCATGCTGATTAAAGCACAACCTTGCATAAAATGTCAGCAGTCAATATTCTGCCATATTCTGACTTTTGCCTTAATTTCTGCTTTTCAAGTAAGAATAGGGAATCTCCATAACCATTGCAGGAATAGTCTTTCCTTCTTTGCAGCCAAATGCCAGTTCCTCCTAAATAAATAAATAAATGTAAAATCTCATTGGTTGAAAGACCTTTAAGTTCAGAATCTTTTCTTAGAGAAAACCCCTTTCTCCTTACCAGGCGGAAAACTCTCAAGGCACTATATTTTCAGAAAAAATTTGACATAATTATGAGTTGGAAGTTGAAATGAATAGAATTCTGAAAACAGGAAATGGGAAAGAAAGTTTAAACAATAAAAAAGAAATGGAAAATAAAGTGAATCAATACCCTGCTTTTGATAAGCTACTTTTTAAAAATTGTAGGATCTTGAATCAGTTTCTACTCTTACCCAAATAATTATCAACCTTGGAGTTCTTCAAACATAAGGAATATGTCCTAGCCCATTATCACTGTTCTTCAGGTAACATCTATTTTTTATAAGTTGAGGTATCAGCATGTTTTGGGGGCTGAATCACTGAGTGCTCTATAAAGGTCAGATTTCCTCTACAGATGAAAAAATTGCTGTAGGGCACAATACATTATAATGAGATCAATGTAATTTTAATTAATAACTGACATAGAAATCCTGCTAGTTAAGTAAAAAGCTATTGATTTGACGACATATGATAAACACAATCTTACATTTTCTCTTCTTTTCTCACTTATTTTATAACATCCATATTGTTGTCACAAGGTTATTGCAACCTAGAGACAATAAAAATACAGAATGCCCTTTTTCAAATATCTGTATTCCTGTTAGTCAGATAAATAGTACAGAAGTATGTAAGAAAGAACGAAAATGAAGATATTCACTGGCAATTCATGTGAGTTTTTTTCCATGTAGAATTTCACTGCATCTATTTACAATTGAAAAGTCTGATGCATTAATGTCATTAACGTTAGAAAGCAATTAATTGAGCCATTACTACGCAGGCTATTGCTTGCATGTCTGGAAGACACTACATTTTAACAGAAAGGCTAAAAGTTAATTGTTTCCAAGATTCACACATACACTTCCAGTGTTAAAATAAAGTGCAGGCATTATTTTTTTACTGTGTTTTAATGGAATCTTAAGTTTCAAACGAACCACTTTTGATGCATATGATGTGGAAATGGATAGGAATTTTTTATCCCAAAATTGAAATAAGAGAAATAGGGGCCAGGGAGATGGCTCAGTAGAATAAGCGCTTCCCTGGCAAGCACAAGGGCCTGAGTTCAGTCCCTCGTTCTACCAAAAGAAAAAAAAAAAAGAAAGAAAGAAAAGAAAACCTACTAAAAGAAAAAATGGGACAGGGAGCTGACTCAGTGGAATAAGTGCTTCCCTTGCAATCACAAGGGCCTGAGTTCAGTCCCCAGTTTCACAAAAAAGAAAGAAAGAAATAAAACAATTAAAAAGATATGTGGCGGAGCATATACTTCATTTAAAACCTTTGGTGGGTATACATACAAATTCTTTTTAACCCCCTTTTCTTTTCCATCCTGCTTTCCTTTCTTCTTCCTTGGGGGACTAAAAGAACTAATCAAGCTATGTTGTGTGTATGTACTCTACAAGATGACCATCAACTATATGCATTGCAAAATATACTAATAAAAGTTACATTTAAATTTTCTGGAAATTCTTTTGTGTTCCCAAATTTTATAATGCTAGCCAGTGTATGATTTTTGTCTGTGGTCTTCCATTCTTTGAAAGAGGGAATACTGGTACTGATCATTGCACTGAGAATCTTTCTACAGCGTTCATTCACTCATTTCCTGTTTCAATTATATTTTCAACATACATCTGTAATCTAATGAACACATATAAACTACTTTGCTAGCCACATAGAAGACAATATTGGTCAAAATTAGTTTTTATCCTATTTCTCTGAACTTCGTGGAGTTAAGCATAGTAGAGAAATCAAGCACTGAAATTTATTGAGGACTAATACTGAGATCGTTGTTTTCCTTTATTTTATTTTTTTCATTTTTGTGTATTGGGTACAGGGTCTTACAAATCTGGGACAGTTGTTATGACTAGCATTTTGGGATACCACCTAAAGTTATGTGATGGGGCAAGAAAAGCTCGATTGAGGTCTTTTAAAACAGAAATCTGAAGGGTGCATATAAGCCAGGTTTGAATGAATGGAAAGCAACACACTATGGTAAGTCGGAATGTATGGAAACTACAGGTAGAAAGTTGTGACAAGTTATCTGGCTCTCGAATGTTAATATTACGTACAAGAGCTGGCCAGATTGTGAGCACTGGATGAGCTTCCGAGAGAACAGTTGCAATGAGATCTGGGACCTAAGCCTGGGACCAAAAATAGTGGGAGTTTTCATACCTGAGAGGATATAAGTAGAACTGGAACACAGAAAAAAAAAAGACAAGTGTTTGGCCACAGATGCACTGACATGGCCACTGTAACCGTTGAATTCATCCTCAGTGCAGTGTGAAGCCACGGAAGAGGCAAAGGCAGGGTCTGGAAGGCACTGGGGAAGCACTGCTACCAAGTAGTGTCATGTTTCAAAACTATCCTCAAATTTTTTGGGAGATGATTTGCACAGGCAATTTTAAGGCTCTTCCCAGATTCACTGCTCTTTGAGGAATCCTCTACCTTTATTTCTAGCTAATTTGGCATTGTACTTTAGTCCAGAAAACTTGATCCTTTAGAATATTCTGTCATGGCTGGCCAAATAGCTCAACAGAATAAAGCTTAGGCAAATGCAGGAACCGAGTTCAAAGCCCAGTGTGCCAAGATAGCATGTGAGACTGGACATGGTGGTGTATGTCTGTAATTCCAGAACTTGGGAGGCTGAAAACACAAGGATCACTATGAGTCTGATCTGGGTAGTGAGATCCTGTAGACTATATATATATATATATATATATATATATATATATATATATAT
>PVKA01018593.1:0-24610 GCA_004027165.1 Ctenomys sociabilis | reverse complement strand
AGAATATTTTGTGTTAGAATCATCATAATATAGTGTCATTTCCTCTGAATAAAGCTGACTTCTGTAGTGTAAATATGGGCTCACTGGCATATTTTCCATAGTAAGTAAGTTTGCATAATGCTTTCTACCTATTATTTTTAAAATTTTTATATGGATATATATGTATATATATATATATATGCAATATTTTTCCTGTGTAAAAGTATATTTTCCTTTAAATTATCTTCATGCCCTCTTTCTATGAAAGATTTAGTTGAATGAAAATCTGTTTACTTGTTTGATTAGACTGGTTCCATCATCCCCTTAACATATTTTAAATGGATTTTTCCATTTGCATTGAATTGGGTTTATTTTTTATCATGACAGTCTGGCGGTAGCATTATTTGGCTGTCAAATAGACTATGATATGCGTTTGTTAAAACAACAAGGAATTATTAAGAAACTATACATGTACTCTGTGAGATGCTCATGTAGCTTTTTTTTTTTTTAATCAGATGGAGCATTTATCTTGTAAAGATCCAGCTAGCTGCATTCACTCATCACAGAGCCAGTATTTTTCCAGGAACAATATTTTTCCTCTTCTGCCTTTAAAAAGCTCACTATGTGTCAGACAGCTGTATAGATACTGGGGCAGATTATTTTGTGATAAAATCAATCATAGTGTAGTGTCATTTCCTCTGAATAAAGCTGACTTCTATAGTGTGAATATGGGCTCACTGGCATATTTTCCGTAGTAAGTCTGTATAATGCTTTCCACCTATTTATTATTTGTAAAATGGAGATATGGAGCCGTAAGCACAGGACCAAAGAATTATAATTGTGGAAACATTCCTACAACATAATTTTCTGTGAAAAAAGTCAAAGAGTTGTTTCACTTAGTGGACTGAAAAAGGATCTATGTGCAGAGGAGTGGCGTATAATTCAGGGACAAAGGGTGCAGTATGTAGCAGCAGACAAAATGTATTCTAATCCTGCCTCCATTTATCACCAGCATGATATTAGACAAGTTTGTGACATGTTATCTAGCTTTCTGTGCTCTGACGTGGGTACAATAATAGTGTTCACCACATGGGTCTCTTGAGAGGATTAAATAAGACAGAAGCCCTCACTTGGCATAGATCAAGGGCTGGATAAAAATAATAATAGTTACAACATGTAAGTTGAATAAACTGGATGAGTAAAAGTGGTAAAGGGACTAGCTCCTTATTATTGTCTGTGTCTAAATGTCCCCCTCAAAATGCCTCATGTGGGTATGGAGTGGACTTCTAGTGTTTATGATTAATTCACGATCCACTTCTGGGATTGCGGCTGTGAGTGTGACACCCAGACTGGGGAGGATATGCTGAATGCAGCATAAGGCAAACTGACCCTCTCTGTGCTGCCGTTGTTGCTGCTGCTCCCTTCTTCGGCTCTTGCTGTTTCTGTTTTCCGCTGCCATGAACAGCTGCCCTGCGTCATGTGCCCCTCTGTCTTGGAGCCAGACAAGTACAGCTTGAAACCTCCACAAACTACGAGCTAAATAAATCCTTCCTTAATTTTGAGCATCAGGTATTTTGTCCCAGAAATGAGAGAGGAGTACCTGAGACACTCCTTAAAACTCAGACCTTGTGGGAAATGTAGCTGCGCCCTCAACTGTTGGCCTGTAAAATTCTGAGTGACAGCTCAAGGAAGACAAATTATATAGGGAAAGATTGACTTATGAAATTCAAATAAGTGGCATTTAAAACCAGTGTTTAGTTCTTCATCACTGAGAAACAGCTTATTTTTGCATATTCAAAAGATGAAAGAAAATGCATACATATTAATTCTAAATTAGGCTTTCTAAGGGTGGTAGAAATTTTCAAGTGATTTCCAGTGGTGGGAAAATGAAGAATTCATGCTCAAATGAATCTGTTAGCATTTCAGGCAAGAATACATTAATCATTGCACTTGAAGATACACCTAAAGCTCTTCACACTTTGAGAAAAACTGCATGTACATGAAGATCCCTAGGAATAGAGGAATTGAACAGAGTTGATGTTGATGTTACTCTTGGTGATGAGGTCTTGCGATGCTCAGCGTGGAATTTACTTCTCTGTAGCTGTGTAAATCCAACCTAGCTGTTGTTGCTTGGCTGAAGCACTGTTTTATGTAGGAAGTTTTCCAAGTATTTCCTGGCACTAGCAGTAATTATAATTCTTTATAGTTCTTATATGACAAGTGGAATTATTTCTGCTGTTACTGTTAACATCCTCATCTTCTTCATCAATTATGATGATGAATCAATTATATTTATTGAGTGCTCTGTGTGTGCCAGGCTATATTCTAAAGATCTTATATTCATCACTTTATTTTATTGCCTCATTTACTATAATGTGCTTATTATTCTTTATGTAGGCATGAAAAAGTGATTCTTAGAATTTAAATATGCAAATAAATGAGTGAAGTTCACTTTAACTTCAAAACTGTAAACTTTTATTCTATAAGCTTCACTCTCTTACTCATTCTAAATGTTAAACAGTGTTTTGGACATTTTGTTTTCCTGTATCTGTCTCCTTTCTTGGAAATTTCTTGTAGAAGAAATAACTATTTTCTGCAAAAACTTTTTTAATTATATATGGATTCTTTAAATGTTGCTTGAACTAATAGTCATCGAAGTGAAAGCCCTGCAGGCTACCTTCTCTAAGCAGCCATTAATTAAGTTGACTGATGACAGTCATGAAAATCTGTCTTAAGGGGGAAGATATGTCATCCTTTGATTCTTTCTTTCCTCTCTCCTCATTTAACTGAGCTTTGGCCTTGATCCTGAACCAACCATCTCAGAAGTTGACATGGAGGCCAAACGCTCAACATAAGACTATGCCCATTTAGTGGAGAGTTTGGAGTGCAGCATTATGAGAAAAATGCATTTGGCATTGTGTCGCATGCCTGTAACTTCAACACTTGAGAGGCTCAATGAAGCAAGAGAATTGTCACAAGTTCAAATCCACCCTGAACTACATATTGACCTATCTTAAAAAAAAGTACAGAAAATTAATACAACCTTGTGTATGAAATTGTGTTTCCAAAAGGTGTATCAGTGACACAGAGCTAAAGTGCCAAGTAACAGAAGAAGAAAGTGAATAATAAAATATAAAAAAGCCAACACTGTAAAGTTCAGGGTTGTTTTGCTTGGGAATATTGTCAAATTCATTACTTTGTCAGAGTATATAAGATCTTGTACTAGAGTAACATAGAAAAGTATTCCTTCTTTTATTTACTACTTCTAGTCTCACAAAGTATTTCCTTGCCCCATCAGCCAGACTGATAGCTCAGCAGACAAAAGCATATGTTTAGGCAGAGCACAGTGGCCTGGTTCACTCCCCAGAGTGCTGTGCCAGCCCAGCCCTGGAGGCTCACTAAAATAGCAAAGGAGACTGGGCATGATGGCGCAAGCTTGTAATCCCAGCGCTTTGGGAGGCTGAAAACAGGAGAATCACTATGAGTCTGGTGTACATAGTGAAACACTGTAGACATTGGCCTAAATGCCAATTATGCACTAATCTCATATCTAGTGATAAAGAAGTAAACAATATTAACAAAGCTATGTCTTCCTTGGGCTTTCTTTCCAATGCAAGAAGATGACAAAAACCATAAGCAAGTAAAGAACAAGCTTTTTTTTTGGAGACAAGGGATGTCAGGACAGAGCAATCCAAGGTTGTGTACTTTAAACTGAAACTGAGGTGGCAAGATACCACAGTCATGAAAATGTGAAGGAAAAACCACCCAGGCAGAGGAAACAAAAACATCGCAGACCTTGTGAATGGAACAAGCCTTGCTGACTCAAGAGATAAGAGGTAACTTCAGAGTTTCTGGAACAAAGTAAAAGAGAATGAGGATGATTTAAGATCAGAGAGGCAGGCAGGACTGGATCATAAAGGACCTTGAAGGTAGCTGAATTTTATTCCAAGTTCAAACAGACTGAGAAAGTCAAAGAAAGTGATGAGTTTTTAATGTTAGAGACCTATTGTTGTCAGGTTGTCTATAGCTTCCTACTTTAACCTAGAAATAGATATTAAAGATGTGAACTCCCATGGTATCCTATCCGCTTAATTTAAATAAGTATAATTCACAAAAATTATCTGATTTTTCACAGGTGCTCATACTAATAGGAATATGGAGATTGGATTGCATTATAAATTCTTATGATCTATATTAGATCATGAATTTCACTCAATTATGAGCCTCTTTTTATTCATGCTAAAAATATACAGGAATAGTAAACTCAGCTTCATTTGTCCGTAATATATTAAGTTGATTAAATATTGATTTTACTTTTAGATCTGTCATTTCCTACTTAATATTACTTCCCATTTGCTTTTTCCTATTTATTACTCTATATATTCATTTAAAACATTTTTTTCACAAAGTATGGTGAACTATTAAGTAGACAGACAGACAGATGGGTAGATACATAAGGGCTGTGAACACAGAGAAACAGGCACAGCAACCTATATACTTGTAAAGTATTTTGTTGTTGGCAAAATATTGAAAATGTATTACCGTTGTTGGGTGTGCATTACAGAACTGAACCCAAAATGCAGATTTCTTGTTTGGTTTAAAAGCTATAAGTTAAGAACAATGAGCAGGCACTCACACAGCATGAATATTGGCATCATCAATAAACTTGCTCTTGAACAGCTCTGCCTCCACTTCAGAATAATTTTATTGCATTTAAAAAGTCATAGGTAATCAGTGAGTTGTCAGTGACAGCGATCTGTCATTTGCTAGAGTTTAAAGAAAAAAGGAAGAAAAGTAAAGAAAAAGAATCTTTGGCAGGTGTAGAAATCAGTTGTTCATTTCTTGTAATATAGATTGAATATGGAGATTCAGGTAAGAAGCACTAGGCTTGAATGTAGACAAAAATACATACGTTTGACAGATTGCTGAGTTTTCTCTGAGTCTCTGTTTTTTCTAATTTAAATTAAGGCTGCCTTCTTCATATGATTTAGAAAATAAAATGCTTCTGGTATAAGAGATGCTTAACAGAAAATATATTTATATTTTTATCAGAAACATAAAAATATTATCTTGATTTCAGAAAACTCAAAGTTTTTTTTTATTCCCAAAGAGCAAACATGAATAGAAATATTTGTTCTAATAGTGTTTGTGGAGAGGATATCCTGTCTGCATCTTGTACTATGAATATCCACTAAGAAGACAACAATATGCAATCTATTAATTATTGAAACTGTCCTACTAATTGGTTTTGAAACCGTCTCATTGCTATTTGTTTCTCAATAAAATTATTAATAAAACAAATAAGGGAAACACTTCTATTTCCATTACCAATAGGATAGTGATTCTTATTGAAGACAGCTTGAAAGAAGAGTAAACCCTACCATATTCATGTATACACAAATTTATTTATAATAACTTTTGGTCAAACTTTATTACTTTTGTCTTAAATTGTTTGAAAGCTTACAAAGAGGGGCTAAGATCAACATAATCATTAAACTAAATTCTAAAGAACAGAGATGAAAGAATAAAAAAATTGAAAAAAGGCTATTGATTTAGGTAAAAAATATAACAAACTAGAACAGTTTTAGATTTATAAGATTTAATTTTAATAATGATACATCAAAAATAAACTTAATACTTTGTTGAGCATAAGATATTCACTTCTTGTGAGAATTTCTACTAAGGAAATTAAAATTTTGAGTGAAGACTCATACTAACTGTATTTTTAAGTTGCTCTTTTTGTACTAGAATATTATGCTTGAATAATTAGTATAATTTTAAAGGTATCTTCATATGTTCTCCTTCTTGTCCCAAAACATTGATTGTTTAATCTATATTGACTCTCCAATTTTACAATTGGTACTGTATTAATAATTCAGATCTCTACCACAGATTTCTGATAAAACTGTGTATCAAAAATTTCTAGGGCTGAGGTAAATTCCAAACACTAATATTTTATTTGGTTTTACTCATATTATTTCATTTATTTCAAAATTTCAAAGTGAATAGATAGTATAGGAAACTGGAAGATCAAACCAAGGAATGGGTTACAATAGAAAATTAGGGCGTGGCTTGGTAGTACATGCCTATAACCCTACTCCTTAGTAGGCTGACAGGTTCCCTACATGTTCAAAGCTTGCCTAAACTAGAAAAACAGTTCAAGTGCTGGACATATAGTTCAGCAGATTAAAGCACCTACAAGCAGGAACAGGAGCCAGGGGTTAGATCCCGGGCCTACCCCCACCTCTGGAGCACACTGAGAGGGCAATTGAGATGGGGTGTGGTGGCACTGGCCCGTAATCATAGCACTTGGGAGACTGTAAACAGGTGAATAATTGTGAGTCAAAGTAATAAGACCCTGAACTTCCTGTAGACCCTTCCCTAAAATTAAAAAAAAAAAGAGTTTAAGGCCAGCCTGAATTGATTCAGAAATGTGATATCTTGAGCCCTTTGCTTAGTGCTGATCACTCAGTAAATGCTGGTTGAGTAAATGAATATTTAGAGTGAGACCTTACATTTTGAAAGTGATATAACTGATGTTCAAATAAAATATAAATATTAAAAGTACCTCTATGGGTTTTAATTTCCCTCTAGACTCTCCAAGTACAACAGCCACTTTAGCCAGTACAGGAATATTGCTGAAACAAATAGCTGACTTCTGTAGTAGTTCATAATGACCCTGTTCCCTGAACAAAACTAATCAGTGATTTGGAATCAAACTGGAAATTCTAAAAAATGAGAATTGCCGTCATTGATTCTTACATGGTCATTATCTTTGTATTAGAGAAGACAACTAAAATATGTTAGCACCAATCAATATTATGAATAAATTTTCAAACCATGAGGCATGATGAGTACGACCTATTGTTAAGTTAATTTCTCTCTTAACTAGGAGTGTCAATTGTTTTACATTAAGAAAGTTAATATTTCTCTAAGAAACTCATAATTTTTACACCCACCCTTGAACTGTTCATAGCAATATAACTTTTATATTGACATTATGGTTTAAAACATAAATCTTAAAATTGCCAAAAAGATACTTTAAAAAGATATTGATAGTTATTTTATAGGAAAAATATACATTTCATAAATTGGTTGTAGACATTGCACTGGTTAGCTTAGTTGTAGAAAGCAAGAAGACTACAGCTTGTAATAACTAGAGACAATTGACATCACTGGAGAATACATCCTGAGGAGTCTTCAACGTGAAGCTTAAACCACTATTTCAAAGGCTAATGTTGTTATTCAGAGGGAAGATTATGTGAAAGGGATTAAATGGATAAATGCAAATTCAACATGATAAATTAGAAAATAAGAAAATAAGGAAGAGGAGAAGAAGACAAGGAAGCCAATGTTACAGTTACTGGGCCAGAAAATTGTTACTTTCACATTTGATAGACATTATAATTTGTTATATTATAAATGATTACAAATTTCAAAATTACAGGTGGCTTATGTGCTATAATACAAGTAGTTCATGATTTCACAGTGAATAAATTCATCCATAGTAAGCCAACCAAAAAATGTATTGCTAACCCCTAGGTATACATCCTCCTTGGCCAAAGTTTCACTTTAAATGCAAAGTGATTAATTAAGTTAATCTTTATTGAAAAATCCAGTGATTTGGGCTAATGGTATACAATAACTTCATGTATGTAAAAGAGTAATTGTTACGTTTATTTTTTGATTAGCTATCTGTATGGAGTGTGAAGATAAAAGGTTGGTAAGTTTGTATATGCACTCATTAAAAATAACACATGGGGGCTGGGTAGCACAATTGTTTAAAGTGGTGCTTGGGCAAACACAGTCAGGTTCAGGGACTGAGGTTCAATCTCCAGCTCCACAGCCCCACCATACCTACCCTTAAGGCTGCCTGAACTAGAAAAACAAAATCTCCAATTTAAAAAAAAGCCTGGAAAAGAAAGAAAACAACAGATTTTGAGAACATGTCACTCATTGAAAATTTCTCTTGTTAAATATTTGAAATTTGCCAGGCGTGGTGGCGCATGCTTGTAATCCCAGTACTCGGGAGGCTGAGGCAGGAGGATTGTTGTGAGTTCGAGACCAGCCTGAGCTACAAAGTGAGCTTAAAGCCAGCCTGAACTGCATAGCGAGACCCTGCCTCAAAAAGACAAAAAAAAATAAATAAATAAAATTAAATAAATAAATAAATATTTGAAATTTAAAACTTATCTCACAATTTTAAATTGAGTCTTTTTATTAATGTTTAAGTCCATGTATGTGCTTAACTTTCATATCTCTTTAGCAATGTGAATGATACCTTATGATTTGAATATTTATTCATTTTATTGTGAGTGAACTTCATCGTATTTTTACTAATTCCTTAAGAATAATTGCATTGGAGTATTACATGAACTTGACATTCTAGTACAGTGACTGAAGAGATTTTGAGAATTTGTGGGCTTGCCAGATAGCTCAGCAGAATAAAGCTCTGGCTTAGGTACAGCACATGGTCCAGGGCTCTATCTCAGTACCAAATGCTGAGCAGGCCCCACCCCTGTGTTGTGCTGAGAAGTGAATCTAGACTGGGCATGGTGGTGCATTCCTGTAACTCCAGCACTTCAGAGGCTGAAAACAGGAGGATCACTACCAGTCCAATCTGTGCAGAGATACTGTAGACCCTGTACCAGGCACATTAGAAAAGAGAGAGAGATTTTTGAGATGTTTTCAAAATCAACTCAAACAAAACATTGGTTTGGACAGTCATTTTCCTTAATAATGCTCCAAAGGAAGATAAATAGGAAGCGATATTATGATCCACGTTACAAGTAACACTCATAGTAATTTTGTGGAAACAGAATATTCTTCTTAGGGAGAATATTTTCAATTTACATGGGAAAAAACAATTTTGCATTTGAAAAGAGTTGATAACAGTCTTTTCATGAAGCAGTTCCCTTTCAAGGATATAACATACCAATTCTTGTATCAAGTGTTTTAACATTTTAAAAATATAAATTGTGTTGTGCTTAACTTTGCTAAGTACTTTTCAGCACTGAAGATTGTAAGTGGAATAAACTTTCTCATTTGCATTTAATAAGGAAAATACATGAAAACTCTTGCAGATACATATAATCATTAGGTTGGGAAGCCATTGCCCAAAGTCAGCCATTTTCATTTCACACAGACTGTGCACAAATAATGTCATAGAAATTGCTGGGACGTAATGCCCTTACACAGTATTCAGTATCTGCTATGGCTTGCGTCTGATTGTTTCCCCAAATCCTTAGCAGTTGTGGGAGTGGGCTTTTAGGAAGTGCCTGAATCTAAAGCTTGTCATTCACTTATTGTCTAGTGTTGAGTTCCACCTACCCACCTGTAGGGCAGGTGTCCCTGGATTAATAGAAGGGAGGAAAAGAGACTGCTCCTCCCTTTGGCTCTTGTTGCTTTCCATATCTTTCCCTGCCGTGCCCTTTTGCCCCTCTGTCTTGATACCTTTCCTTGGAGCCTGCCGATCATGGTCTAAAACCTCTGCAAACTGTGAGCTACATTAACTTTTTCTTCCTTAGCATGGACTCTGGGTATTTTTGTCTCAGCAATGAGAAAGGTAGCTAAGATGTTATCCAATTTCATATATTGTCATTCATTATAATTCAAAGTTCTGTATTGGGTTAATTTTGAAAAATAAAAAATTATGGCCCAAATGCTTAGTTTCTACCTCCACTTGTAAAGCATTTTGTTACTATCATAATTTTATGAATGTGAATATTACAAAAACTAAATGGAACAGAGTTTTGTGAAATGCATTGAGACTGCATACAATCCATAAAAATATAATATTTGTTAAAAGTAAGGCAGATTTGCAATCGTTTACAATGGAAGTGGAACATCGTGACATAGAGATATTTTCTCTAAGAAAATGACATCATTCAAAAGAAAATATTTCATGTTCATAATGCTGATATTTACTTGTGATTTGATTTACTTTTTTTCAATCAAATATCAATAGAATCAAATTAAGTAACACACATACAGTTCCTCTGTGAATTGAGAAATATCTTTATTCAATTTGATGTATTCCAACCATTCTTAGTCAATAGCTCCCTCTTTAGACCAATGACAGTCATCAGTGTTTATTTGTGCTTTGGTAAATCAAATCTACACTAGCTTTTGCATAGGTACCTATTAAAATCGAAATACTTATGTAATTGTGGAAAAATAAATCATACTTATGGGCAAGTTAAATCTCTGGAAATAGAGTTGAAATTAAATTAAATTAATTGCCAAAACTGGAATAAAATATTTACATATGAAAATTATTATAAAATATTTTATAATAATTTTAAAAGCAAGAAAATGTAAGTATTTAAATACTTTCTAACTTTCTGTAATACTCAGGATCACACCCAGTGTTTGACATGACATGAAAGTACTCTGTCACTTAATTACATCCCAACTTCCAAAAAAGCACATTTAAAAAAAAAATTGACAAAAAAGGGCTGGGGAGATGGCTCAGTGGAATAAACTCTTCCTTGGCAAGCACAAGGGCCTGAGTTCAAACTCCAGTTCTGCCCCCACCCAAAAAAAAAGTACAAAAAGCATTTGAAATACTATGCTCTATTTTCAGCCAAGCTCAGGAATTAATATATATAAAACTCTTTTTTTGTTTTTTTTGGATTTTAGGGAAGGGTCTATGGGGTGTTCAGGGTCTCACTACTAGACTGGACTCGTAGTGATCCACCTGCTTACAGCCTCCCAACAGCTGGGATTATGGGTGCATGCCACTGCTCCCTATCTCAATTGCTGTCTCAGTGCATCTGGGGGCGCTACGGAATGCCAACTCTAGGGATCGAACACCTGGTCCCTGCGCCTACTTGCAGTGCTTTAAATTGCTGAGCTGTTTGGCTGACCCTAATATATACAACTTTGAATTTCAAGGTATTTTAAATTTTGGCCATGCTATCTTCTTTAATTTTCTGCTTTCTCAACATGTTGCTTGCATGAGCATAGCACTAGTGTGATGTTCTTTTGGTGGGACTGAGAAGCTTGTCTCTTAGTCAGTTATTGCATGCTCTGTCGTGAAGTGCAGTGTCCCTTACTGCAGGATACTGGGCCCTTTCCTTGCTCAGTTACCTTGCTCACTGAAAAAGACTGTTGCTGTGCTTTTTCTGTTTCAATCTCCTTTAGGTGTCATGATTATTCTCAAAATTAGAAATCTATTAGATTTCTGAAAGATTTTAACACTTTCACCAAACTTCAATAGGAAATGAAATGACATTATTGGCTGCAGCATTTCACAAATAAAATTACAATATTTAATATTTAGTACATTTCTCTATTATCATATTAATATAATATATATGATAATATATATATATATATATTTTTTTTTTTTTGCAAACCTGGGATTGAACTCAGTCTCTTGCGCTTGCTAGAGAAACACTTATCCTACTGAGCCATCTTCCTAGTCCCCATATATGTATATTTTTATAAAAGTAAAATTAAGCTAAAATACAGTTTTATAACTTTCAAAATATCCTTTTTTCATTAAGGATATATTATACACGTTCCATTCACAAAAATCAATGGAATTTCCTGAATTATATTTCACCAATTGCAATAGCCAAACACACATTCCACATCTGGAATATCACTACAATAAACTATCTTTATATAAAAGTCTCGAAATGGCTGATTATTTCTTCAAATATTTTTCTGGAAAATAAATTGTTAGGTGGAAGAAGACATCATTAATATACTGAGTAGTTGCTTTTCAGAGTTTTGTACAGCATTCTTTCTACAGAGTGATTCAGATTTGAAAGATTTAAGATTGATCATTTTAAGGTAGAATGAAATTTACTAGTCTGCCTGCTTGCACCACACCTTGTTCTTCCTTCTGCTACAGTAAACATCTGTTGACTACATATTTATGCACATACTGCTTTAATATTAAGACAGAACACAGATCTCTGATAGAAGTGTATCATAGATACCCTAGTGGCATTTAACTGAGGTGTTCCCAGTTATCATTTAATTTGCATTTTAAATGCATTTATTATAAGTTAATGAACCATTTGATACTCTAGGGAGCATTTAATAAGATTTATTACTTTATAAAATTTATATGAATCCCACCTAAATAAGCAAGATTATAATTATTGCATAATTACATTTGTGGTAATTCTATAGATGACCAAAGACAGAATATGTCTATAACTTTCTTCATTTTGGCATAGAAATAGATAAATTTTTAATGTGATTTGTAAAACATATCCATAACTTCAAATTGCCTATATTTTTCTGGGATCCTTTTTTCTTTTTCTTTTTTTGCTGTACTGGGGATTGAACTCAGGAACCTGCACTTGCCAGGTAAGTGCTTATGATACTGAGTTGCTATCTGCCCGGACAAATTATCTATATTTATTTTCTTTGAAAGATACAAAAAATATGTTAACTAAAAGTGTAAGTCCTTCACAGTAGCAATAGGAAAGAGAAAGCAGATGGATGATTATCCAAAAGAATGTCAGGTGCTACCCTCTGAAGAAGGTTGATATAAACACTGAGTACCTCTACCATTTTTCAAATATTTAAAAATCTTTTATCTGTCTGTCTGTCTGTCTGTCTATCTGTCTGTCTGTCTATCTATCTATCTATCTATCTATCTATCTATCTATCTATCTAACTGGTACAGGGTCCGCCTTTGCATCTTGGGCTCCTACTGATTCTCATCTCAGCCTCCCCAGTGTAGAAATTACAGGCATGTGCTACCACACCTGGTTTTGGGCCTGCACAGCAAACCCCTGGTTCTGGGACCAGCAGGCTGTGGGGTACTGGACAGTGAACCTGGGTACTCATGCTAGCATGGTAGGTGCTTAGACTGCCGAGCTATCTCCCCAATCGTTACCATTTTTCCATAGGGCAGAATAGAGTAAGTCAGTGAATATAGCTGCTTATTGTGGAAGATACTGCATAAGCACTCAACAAACATCAGCTGTGAAAAGTACTAAGAACATACAAAACAGAAACCATTGGTTCTGTGTCTTGACTAGTGTCATTTTCTTATCATGTGAAGAAAATTGCTAGCACATACAATTGAAAGCAGGGAAATTGACTTTGGTTCAGATTTCAGCTCATGATCAGCTGGCTCCGAGGCATACACAGGATGGTAGAGGGGCATGCTGCAGGCAAAGGTGCTCAACTGAGGCAGCAGGAAGCTGAGCGGAAGGAGAGCCCTGGCCAAGAGAACTCCATTCCCGGTCACAGCCCTGTTGCTCCACCTTCAACCAGACCTTGACTCCTAACAGCAACTTCTGCTAACCAGCTTCCAATGCCTGATGGTCCTAAACTCTGCAATGGATGAAGCCACGAACAGTGTATACCTGCCTCCTGATCCAGTCACCTGCCACAATTGAGAATTCAGGGCCATTGAAATTGAGACCATAATAATGAAGGTAGTTTGGACACAAATCTACATGTGTGACAAAGTTACAGACACACAGAAAGACACAAGCATGTGCCTAAGTGGGTGAAACAGATTTAAATGATGCCAATGGAATATATCAATATTAAGTTTCTGTTTTGATACTATACTATAATCATGCCAAGAATGTTTTGTTTCTCTCTCTCTCTCTCTCTCTCTCTCTCTCTCTCTCTCTCTCTCTCTCTCTCTCTCTCTCTGTTTTTGGTGGTACCAGGGATCAAACTCAGGACTTTGCACTTGCCAGGTAAGCGCTTATCCCATTAAGCTATCTCTGCTATCTCTGTGCTGTTTCTTACAGCTATTCCATCAATCTACAAATATTTCAAAAAACAGAAGACTTACTTTCTTAAAAATATGGGGTGGGGAGCAAGTGAAGTTTAGACACACTTTTTACACAAAGGCAGATTTTAAAATTATTTGATTTCTAAAATAAGAAATATCTGCTATAAAATACAAATCTGCTTTTACAGTCCAAGAAGCCTTCCTGGTTCTCCTATAAGAAACAAAATGTTTTTGTCTAGGACTGCCTTAAAGATTGCTGCTATCCCATTTACCAGATACAGCCAAGTGTCAGAGTTTTCATTCATATCTGTCAATATATTTGGAAAACCTAGGAAGCAAGGGATATCTTATTTACTTATTTGTTCATTTGCATTTTGCAGCTGAGTATATGTTTTTGTCTTTTTTTCGTGTTGTATTTCTAACAGAATGCCAAGATCTGATATTCCTGTGAGCATATATTTTTTCATAATTCCAATGATTGTCAGTGGAAAAATTCAGACATGCTTCTTAATTGTATTTATATTAGAACTCTCTTGCAGTGGATAATTTTTTCCAGAATCCAATTGTCTTTGGGAGTTTTGTTATCAGTGTTCAAAAAGTGTCTGAGATACGAGATATCTACTGAAAAAAGGATTTTATTTCATAGGGGCCTGGGGATCTGAGATTAGCTCTTGAATGATCATCACAGCAAAACTTCAATTCCCTTTTTATTTAGGTGTTGTGGGTTTCTGTCATAGAGATTTTAAGTAGAAAGGAGTTCATGATCTCTTCCTAAGGAGTTTGTGATTCAAGTGAATTTCAAAAGCAATGAAAAAAATAAAAGCGGGCCAAGTGAGTTTTTTAATAGAGGATTACTCTCACAGAAGTCGACTATAATTCTCATATATATAGGTTCTCCGACTATGGCTGAGTGAACAGATAATAGCCCATTTGGAAGCGCTTGCCTTTGTTCAGTGAAGGGCATTCTGTCCTCCCACCACTGGGGCACTTTTGTTCATCACGCCCACCAAATAAGAGTGATGCCAGGTCTGCAAATAGAAAGCAAGACCATTAACATATCAAGCACTTCCAAGATCAAAATACTGCATACACTATGTGTGTTTTAATGAAAATCTAGCAACAGAGGCAGCTGAAGCCTGCATTGTGTGGTTCCAAGATAAAGTGAAATTTCAATGAGAGAAGAAACTTTTAACACTCAAAGTAAAAATCACTTCTTACTTTAGTGCCAATTAGCTTCCCATGCTACAATCTATATCACTGCCAAGCTACTTTCCTGAGCAAGATGAAGTGTGCACTTCTCTGTCTGCATTTCCTTTTGCCAGGAGCTATCTACCTGTGACGGTCTGGTTCATGCTATAAACTTCCTGGAAAGTTGGTCATTTATTTGGAACCCATTCCTCTTGGGGTCTGGTGCTTCTGATGGCCTTATCTGTTACCTCTTGGTTTTGCATTTCCTCAGCTGATGGCTTTGAAGTTCATGTTATTGATCATCATGAGAGCGCAGCTCATCGTCCCTGGGAAAATGAGGTTGCTGACTCCATTTCCCATGTCTAGCATATGCTCTGATGAGCTCATATATTTCTTCCCCTCTGTGCAGTGTTTCCTTTCTCTGCTTCCCTTCCTGACACCTTTCTTATAAAGAAAGGGAAATAAAACATCAAGCATGAAGGGGTAGGAAATTACAAAAGAAAGGGAAAATCAAAACATGTAAGTGTTTCATCATTTGTCCTAACAAACAATAGAATTAGTTTTCTATTACATATATTTATCATTGCATCCCCCATGGGTAAGGGGTTTGAGCCCAGCTTAGCTGGATGGTCCACTGGGGTCTTGTAGAACCGAAATAGAGATGTTGGCTGAGGGTGGGGATGCGCTCAACGGATGTGCATTAAAAAACTGGCTGAAATCAGTTCCTTTTAGTTTCAGAGGGTGGTTGTCAGTTCAGAGCCATCTCCTTTTCCTCATATGTCAGTTGATTAGTATTCCATTCATAGGAATGATATCAGATTTCCAGGTTTCAACACTCTTGGGGAAAGGAGGCTACTGGTTATCAGGGATACTCCATTTCCCTGCCTACTGAAGGGAAAATATAGGTCTTGATTTTTAGTCCCTAGTTCTTAAAACTGTAAGTGGTACATGACATAAAGATAGTGAAATTTTACAGAAAACTAATACTCTTCATTTTTGAATTATTACCAGAAATAAAGTTTGACGTTAATTGTCACCAATTATCCATGCTGGTAAGTCACCTAACTACTTATGAAAAGAAAATAATTTTGAATTTTATAACAGAGTAACTTAAAGTAAGTGGCATCTATAATGATTATTATATATTTCCTTATGTTATTTTTTTAATACTAGAAAGCCAGTGATTGCTTTTTATTCTTTAAAACTAGCACCTTCTTTTGGTGAAGATTTGGCTCTTGAATCAGTAGAAACATAAGGACAGCTTAATGTGCTCTGTTCTCCAGTTTTTATAGCTGACAGGTGCGTTATGCTTCTGAAAGATGACTCGAGGTCTGTGTTGCTTTGTTCCCAAGGCTGATGGATCAACACATAGGGACAAGTTGCTGCTTGGTTAAGAAGCAGGGAGTCCAGACCTGAACTCTACTTTAGTTTTTTGACAATACTATGAGTTGTGAACTTGTAATTATAAGCTTTGCTAGGGAGAATAATTGGATAAAGAAACACAGCATACTTTTGTGCAGAGGTATTTAAGGGATATACAAGTATTTATAATACTAAAATGCAAATTTTTATACTTTTATGTGTAAATTAAAGTATAAAAATTTAACATGAATATATTCCTGTTTTCTTTAAATTTTTACAAAGATATACATATGTATATGTCTGTGTTCTATAGTTTAGCAGGAATACCAATTTCCATAAAGATTTAGAAATGGAGTTTAGAATCTATATATTTTAAAGCCTCTTAAATGCACACAAGTTGGATAATTCCAAGGTACCAGACAGAAATAAGAATTTCTGAGTTTTTGGAGACCTATCTTGACCCTTTTAGGCCACATTTCACATGGCTGTAGCTGGATGAAGTGCCTAGAAATAGAAACTTGTCTTGCCTCCCCAATTTTATGATTTTTAGACTTCTTTAATCCAAGGTCCTCCATCTGTAAAATAAGAGGCAGCAAGGGCTCTACTTCCTTAGGAAGACAGTTGTGTGAGACAAGTTACTTCGCCATGCATGAGGTGCTTGGCACCTAGTCTCTTTAAGCTTAAGGTTTCCACATTTAGCAGAAGGTGAGTTTTGTACAGACTAAAGTCTGTAAGTGGAAAATCCTTTTATAAATGTATGGTACTGTTCTTAAAATAGTAAAATAAAAGCACTTCACAAAAACTGACAATGAAAGATTTCATCAGTTATTGAAATGTTCAGTGTACATTGTTGACCAAAACACTAAATGGATTCTGTTAGGCTTTCTGGCAGTGATGGCACAGCACAGAAGCCAAGGTAAAAGAGGAGAGGGAGCCTCTATTAACTCTGAAGACACAGAGGGGGTCTACGGAAGAGGAGTGGAGGATTCTCTGACATGAGATAATGGAAGACTGAGACTTCAGGGTCTTCTGCTAGGTGCAGAGCTTGAGGGGCAGGTTCAGGGGCACACAGGGAGCTGACTGGACTCTGCCTTGCATGTGTGGAAAGGTAAAGGAAGTCGTGTGGGGAACTGGAGCGAGGAAGAACGAGGAAGTGGACCCTGGGAAGATAAGCTGCTATATTTGGGATTCAGCCCTGTTGAGTGAGAGCCATGATAAATTAGACTATACTCAGCCCAGAACCTATTAGATTCTATCTCCTGCATTTTCATATTCATTCACATATTTCCATCTGTACTGCAAAAACTTTCTCAAGCCTCCACCATCTCTTGTTTTAGAGATTATTTTCAAAAGTAGTTCAGTAAAGTCTGTTGCTCATGTGCAGTTGAGACCTGTTGATTTACTGAAGTAGTCTTGTTATAGCCAGTTGAGTCACATATAAATACTAGGGGCAGTCAGACATGACTAAGCCCTGCAAGAGATAGTAAGGAGACAAGGTGACTGCAACTTTGGGAGAGACAGACTCTCCTGCTGTGGCCCAGATATCAAGACAAAAGGTTGAAAAATGCAGCCACGTATCTCCCAAGGGATAGGCATCAGGGACTGATCTTCTAAATAAGTGTCTGTCATCCTGAAGCCAGAACGTGACACTGACCCCATATGGGAAAAGACCTTTTTATGTATTCATGCCTGCTTATTACCTGACTTGTTTCCCCTTTTGGTCCTGGATTTAATAAGTTTTACCTGAATGATTGTGTTGTAATCTTATTGGCTGACCATAGTTTTGTTCCACCTCATGCCCACTAGTGCATGTTCCTATGTTTTTCACCTTAGACCCACCTCATCTCATGGTTTCATTCTATGAAATCCTTAGAAAGGGCATCTGCCTTCACCTTCTGTCCTTCTTTGGGACAGGAGCTTTCTTTCCCCTAATAAATATATTCTGCTCTTAACATCCATTGCTCCTAAAATTCATTCTTCAGTTTCAGAGGATGACAGGTTCCAGCCTGAGTACGAACTGCTAAATTATCATGGCAGTGATTCCACATGGCTGGATCCCAAGAACAACAGCTTAACTTCCCAATGACCACTTCCTCTTTCTTCCTCATACCAGCCATGGATACAACTTCCTTTTACATTTGTCATGCACACAAGGGGGCCTCCAATCAGCTCCTTCGGTGTCACTGAACCCACTCCTCAAACTCTGTCCTTAGAAGAAGTCCATTAAGTCTCACCCTTCCTCATTCAAGTTAGAGATCTCCCCATACCTGTGCCCTCTATCCTCTCCATGTCTTCAGAGTAAATAGAGGCTCCCCCCAACCCATCATTTCTGAGAATAGGAAATCAGCTCAGATATTTTTCAAGTGGGAATTGCATTTCCCTATATCAGTCCGGCACCACTTCAATTCTTGTAAATAGCTGAAATTTTTGACTCCCTTTTCATTTGCTATTTCTTCTGTTACCTGGTTGAACTGTCTCTCTATACATACACACTCAGTCTCTGTCTCTGTTTCTCTCTGTTGCTGTCTGTCTACCTCCGTCTCTGTCTCTGTCTCTTTTTTTCTCTCTCAGTTTCACCCTCCACCCCATATGCTTTTCTTGTTGAATTTTTCTATTCCCACTGTCACATTCTTTGGATTTATGTTTTTGCTATTTTCTCCCCTCATCTGTTCTGATGTTCATTAAAAGCTTAGTTGCATAACTGTCTCTTTCAGTCTACTCCACTTTCTCCCCAATTTCTGCAAAAAGTTTTCAAAGAATAAATGCCTCACACTTAAATGGCTTGCCCAAAGTGGTTTTATTTTCTTAAAAATTTGATTTACAGTAGCCCTATTAAATACCTTTAAGTTGCAGTATAAGTGTCTTAAATTCCTAGAGGGAAAAGATTGAAGATTTTCATTTTCTTTTTTTTCCATACAACCAAGTAGTTTTATATGATTGAAATTATAATGAAAAAACTTAGAAAAAAAAGAAATCATATGAGGATCGCTTTACTAGTAGTTTCATGAATTGTAGATTATAATGAAATATTACTTAATATAGAAACATTCCTTTCAATTTTTTCTTTCTTTCTCTCTGTATTTCTCTCTTTCTGTTTGAGTTTTGTTGTTGCTGTTGTTTTTAATGCATTTGGTACAGAGTCTCACTATGCAAATAGGACTTGTAGTGATCCTCCTACTTACAGCCTCCCCAGTACTGGGATTACAGGCATGTGTCACCATGGCTGCTCTTGGTGGCCAGCTCAGCATGCCTAAGGACAGGGCCGGTGTGACATGTGGTGCTGGGGATTGAACACAGACACTGTGCTTCCCTCAGCAGGTGCTTAGTGTGCTGGACTATCTCACAGGCTCTTCTCTTTCAATTTTGTTAAGTAACAGGTACAGATATGTATTTCAGTAATAGGATGGAAAACAGAAAAAGCCACAAAATTTGACCTCTGAATTGTTTATAAATTCAAAGGAGTTATAAAAGTATTTCCAATTCTATTTTTTTCTTATAATAAAGCCTGGTGTTCAGTTTCAAAGAGTAAGACCCATAAAATGAGAAATATGATAAAATCCTTTCTTTTAATAGGTTTTCTAAATTATATTAAAAGTGTTTCTATGTTTCATAGACACTTGGATGATGAATTAAAAATTGATGGTGAGTTTCGCCTGTCATCAACAAAGAAAAAATATACTTTAACATCTCTTATTATTTAGCTTGTACATATGTGAAGTAGGAATAATAATAGTACCTATGTCATAATATTTTTAATGAATTTATGAATGTGTAGGCTTAAAGAGTTTTGATAAATACTTAGCATGTGATAATTCTTCAGCTAATCTTAACTTCAACTTGGGTTCCAAATGAGCAAGAATGTAACACATGCAGTCAACCTAAGAGGTTGTAAGAGCCGGTGCACAAAAATGTGGTGTATAAATATTACACAGAACACTGCAGCCTTTTAAAATTAAGAGATCTTGTCTTTGCCGACAATGTGGATGAGCCCAGAGAAGTCAGATTACTTAAAATAAGCTAGATCTGGAATGGCAAATATGGTCTAATTCACCTGTATGAGCTATCTATAAAATTTAGAAGCAGAAAATAGACTGATAATAGGCTAGGTGAGGACTCAGATGTTGATCAAAGGTTGCAAATTTTTATTAAAAGAACTATTTAAGGTCTGTTTTAGTTATGGTGGCCCTAGTTAAGAAAATCACGTAAATTGCAAAGGGAGTAGATTTTAAATGTCCATATCACACTGAAGAAAAGATAAATATGCATGGAAACACATATGTTAATTAGCACATCTTTGCAAATCCATGACAGATATAATAAAACATCACGTTTTACATTATATATATATTTATATATAATTTTGTTAATTAAAAATAAATACAACAAAAAGAAAAAGAAAGCAAATTAAAATATGAAAGAAAGTAAAGGACCTTTAGCTCCAGATCTTGAAGCATGTAACACAATTTGCCTTGGTAGTCCTTTATTTTTTTCAAGTCTCATTGTAACAGTCATTGTTTAAACTACTAATTTTTGTTGGTATATGTACTATTGGTAATTATATAAATATCTACCATTAGGTTAAACCATCAATGAATTAAACTAACAAGTGTAATCATCTAACCCTCCTTATATTCCCAGCAAGAATTTTCCCTGTTATGTTGTTTCAACATACCACGCACTGAGAAAAATGTATTCTATTATAGCAGAAGGGCCAACCTCATGGCTCTGCGTTCTTGGCCATTTCTACTAACTTGTGATATTAAATAAGTTCCCTAACCTAACTCCATTTCAGCTTCTATCTTTAAAATCAGTTTGATGAATAAAAGAACAGATCAAAAGCTGGGTGGAGGGGAAGAGAAGAAGAAAATGGGAGGAAAGAAGGAATTGAGATGTATCGTGCGCACACATGTTCCCATAAGGAATGTAAACTTGCACTATACATACATGTACACTTAACAAAAGAATGGTTTGACAATATAACCTACTGCATAAAATTAATATGAAAAATACAGTAAATTGAATATTTGTAAAGCTTGACCAGCATTTTGTGTTTATGTACTAAATCAGCATTTATTAATCAATAATAAAAAATTTGCACTGGAAACAAACATTTCTTTAATTAAAGCTCTCTGTTACCAACTTGATGGCAAGAAGGTATAATATATGCTGCACTATTTATGACATAGAAAATAAAGATTGAGGGGGACTAGGGAGACGGCTCAATGGAATAAGCACTTCCCTGGCAAGCTCAAGGGCTTGAGTTCAATCCCTGGTTCTGCGAAAGAAAGGAAGGAACAAAGGAAGGAAAGAAGGAAGGAAGGAAGGAAGGAAGGAAGGAAGGAAGAAAGAAAGAAAGAAAGAAAGAAAGAAAGAAAGAAAGAAAGAAAGAAAGAAAGAAAGAACTTGAGGGATGCTGGTATTTGTGAAGTTTTATGATTTGGATCTGGAGCATCCACCCAAGGCTTGTATATTAAAGTCTTTTTCTTACTGCCGTAGCATTATTGGTGGATAATAGACCCTTCAGAAGAGGGGTTTGGGCCATAAAATCAAATCCCTGAAAGGTGATATCACAGCTCTGCCACCTGTGTTACCCTCTTGGCTGCTCAGCTCTCCTGAGATGCACAGGAATCCTCTGCCATGAGCTCCTGATGGGAGGTGCTGTGCCATGGCAGCAGCCCAGCGCAGTAAGGTCCAGTAACCATGAATTGAAATCTCCGGAGCTAGAAGGCAAAGCAAGCCTTTCTCCCTTGTAAGTTAATTACCTCCAATTTTTGGCACAGTGACAGAAAGCTAGCACATAAAATCTTCCTTTTAGGAGCTGTTTCTTTGTGTATCAGAGTCGCAGCTAGACTACTCTGATAAAAAGGAGATCAAGGCAGAAAGCTTAAGTTATTCTTTGAATAAAATCACCTTCTCTTTTCAAGACCCTCCGTAAGACATTAGGGTATTGCTCTTAGGTTTGAAGGTTGTGGACTTCATGACAAGGACTGAGAATTATTATTTAAAAACTTATTAAAATTTCATTGAAAACTTTTTTTCTGATTTAAGTTAGGAATGAGTTTTGTCTTTTTCTCATGGTGTATTTCATTTTACCATAAAACTACACAACCCCAACCATCTACTTCTTAATTTATAGGACCCAGCACTCCAAGGAGCTTGTGGAGCCATCAAAATGCTCTTTCTAATCCCTGCTAACACACCTTGTTTTCTTTTTACCCTTCCCTATCTCCATTATTCCCCTAACTTTTGTGGTTCTTAGGCCAGATCTAAAGGAATTTAAATTCTTCCTTTAATTAGAGACCTATGAAAATGCAACAATGAGAAATGAGGCAAAAAAGGCAAACTACAATGGTTTCTTTGATTCTTGTAACCTAATTTATTTTACTCTACTTTGCCTAAGTTAATTTAGGCTTTAGATACATTTTTCAATGCTTATTTTCAAAATACATCCATTTTCATAAATACAAACAGAAGTATAGTCATAATTACTTTCATTTGAGGCTCAAAATGACTTAGCTTAATTCAAAGAAAGAAGGGAATATATTTTGTTGAAAACTAACTAATGAAGGCATTCAGATTATGAAAGGGATATTATCCCAGTTCAAAGGCATTTCATTTCTCAGAAATTGCATAGCATTTTAATTTTTGAGAAGTTACTATATTAAGTAAGTATCCATTTGCTAAGTCTAAAAAAGGCAAGTTTAACTGAGAGTCAATACCAGATCTAGGTCACTTCACCAGCAGCGGCTTACATCTCCTCGAGCATTTCCCCTTGGTGGGCGCTCTTCCGCAAGTGGTTCAAGCTGCTCTCCTTCAGCTGCACAATTAACTGATGTAGGCAAGAGGTGATAATGCCTAGGAGGGCGGTTGATCTCCTTAGAAAAGAACATTTTCTAAATAAAGTGTTACACACAGAAGAGAGTTGAACAAGTCAAGTTTTATAAATTAAAGTGTGTGTGTGTGTGTGTGTGTGTGCATGCGCATGCACATGCATGTGTGTGTACTGAGTTTATATTTGTGTGAAAACAAGCTATTTTTGTTTGGGTGCCATTTCCTTTTCATGGACTATTCAACAAGAAGAAAAAAGCCAGAAGCAAATAATGTCAATGCCAGTGAATGATGGAGCAGAACTTGTTTTGGTGGGCTTTACTTTCCAAGAAAATTTGCACGAAGTTTAGGTGTAGAGAGCTGCGAGTAGCCACGCCTTAAAGACACAGCCACACCTTAAAGACACAGCCACACCTTAAAGACGGCGCTGGCTTCCTCTTTCATCCTCACCTGGGGGTGGATGCTCTCCATAGCAAATAACTTCTCCTTTTGGCTAAGGCTAAGTACTAGGGCATTGCTTCCGTGTGCCCACGTGGCACTCCGGGGTTGGACGCCCACTGGTTCAAAAGCCATGAGCGGGCTTCCCCTGAGAGAGACTAGGAGCAGGTAGACAGCAGTGAGACTAGAAGGAGGAAGCAAGAAAGCTAGCTAGCAGGAGAAAGTAGTATTGTATAGGGGTCCTGAATAAACCGTGGAAAGAAGAGCTGGTTGTCGCGTCTTCCTTGCCGGCCGAGGTTGCGCGCGACAAGTGGTGGCCCGTACGGGGAAGCAGAACCTGTGTTCCTGCGGAGTGGTCAACGACAGCCCAGAACTTTCCACGGTCAGGGGGTGCACCGGTAAGTCCTCGGAAAAATTCGGGGATCCGCGACAAAAGCGGGAAATAAGTCCTCGGGAAAATTCGGGGATCCGCAACAAAAGCGGGGAATAAGTTGCTCTTCTCTGTAGTTAAAGAGAGAGCAGGATAAGACTTGCTGACAAGCGGGTTTAAAGATAAAAATAAAAAAGAATTTATAATGGGGAATTTATTCCCAATTTTTTCGGCTCTACAGGAGCTGTTAAGGCTAATTTGGAAGCCGATCCCAGACTACTTAGAGGACCGGCATTGCAGTGAGACAATGGAGAGTGGGCGGGTAGCACTAGAACAGCTACAGGAGGAAAGGTCCAAAAAAGCAGGCAATGAAAGGGGGTCGAGAAGAAGAAACGACTTACACCCCGATCTTCCTGAGTCGGAGCCCCCTGAGTCCACTGACTCAGAGGAGGATGACTTAGTGCTTGCTGAGACAGTTAGATTAAGGGTTAAAGAAAAGGGAAGTCGAGAGAAAAAGGAAGCGCCGAGCGTAGAGGAGCCATACTACTCCTCCCCAGAGTATAGGGCGGGGCCCACGGCACCACCACCCTACTGGGACAGTGGAGGAGGAGGTCATTCGGGACGTTCCTTTAATCCAGAAGTGTGGAGAACAGTAAGATTGGAACTCCCCCTAGCTTTCCCTGTATTTCAGGACGCCCAGGGACAGCGATTCCATGAGCCCTTGG